>JBBPFJ010000024.1:1722298-1984370 GCA_037975025.1 Excoecaria agallocha | reverse complement strand
ACAAGCAACAAATACTGACCACGTAAAGACTTGGCCTTGTGAAGTGAGGGCAACGGAGTGAACACCACCTAGAGCAATGGACCTAACGCAATCCAAATTAGGGTTTAAAGTAGGAACAAATACGGGATTCTCATGTCCAAAGCCCAAACGACCACCATCCCCTTTCCCCAAATCCAAAGATTACCATTCAAAATGATTGCTGAATGAAACAATCCACAAGAAATCCCCACTTCGGTAGTTGCTTTTTTGTTGGGATCCTCGATAGGAAGTTGACCTGAGGATGGAGAGAAAGTAAAAGAGGAAGGTAATAATTGAAGATTGGCTACTGGAGCTGGTAGAGTCGTGTTTCTTCAATGCCGCCACCAAGCTGACCAGAGGCGCCTCTTCCCCAGGAGAGAAGTTGAAGTGTTACGGCATCGTTTGGGTTCTGGTCGTTGATGTCCGGAGTTTTGTAGAGAATGGGGACCTTGTTTCCGATGCCGGATGATGATGAGAGATGCGGCGGCTGAGGGTGGCTGTTAGGCGTCGGCGTAGAAGATGTGTCATTTCTCACTTTGGTTGCTAATTCAACTTCTGGCGCTTCAGTCGGAGGTTTAAGCATGGTTTTAGTTACATTGCTTTGCGTAGTATAAAAATAAAAATTTATATATTTTTTTTGTTAAAACATGAGAGTAGATGAGATTCACTGGTTATTCTATATTTAAAAAAATGTTAATCTCAATTTGAAAGTATATGAAAATCACTTTATATTTACTTTAAATTTTAAAGAGTTACTCTATATTTAAATTAAATTTACCAAATAATGTAGAGTAAATGAGAGCTATCGTATTTGCTCATATTTACTTTTCTCATATCTACTGTCATCCAAACAAAATCTAAATACATCAGTATTTTGAGAACTCGAATTTGTTATGTATAACTAAATCATCCATATATAATTGGAAAATAATTATCTGTTTAATTAATGCTAGTGCCTTAAGCTTGCAAGTAATTAATTATTGGAGGAAAAAAGTATTAATTAGTAATAGAACTATTTACATAATTCAAGTGGAGTTGGGTCCATAGTAGCAAATGCAAGGATTTGTGTGTCACGTTCCAAAATGGTCATGTCTTGTTCATCCAAGGTTAACCATGCTTCAATTCCATCCCCACCACTTGTTTCGTTCAAAAACACTAAATTCTGAAAAACTGGTCCATTTACCCCACCAGGCTCACCCATATTGGCTTTCCCCACCCAAAGTCTGTTTCATAGATCCCAACCTTACACAAACTGCTAAATGTCAAGTAATCAGCTCCTGAATCAGAATATAAATCACCAAATTCTTCTAAACCCTCACACACCTTCACAAATCCTTCTTCACCACTTAGTTTTTCTCTCACATAATCACCGTCAATTTTTAATATAGATTCCCTTAGAAGACTCACTAAAACGTGTAACTCCCTATCAGATTCTGCCCTGCATTGTGCAGTTGCCATCCAGAGAAGATTTCCAACTGCATTTTCAGCCAAATGGGTGGCCTTTTTTCCTCTTAAGTTAACAATAATGGACAAAACAGATGGTCTCTGGTAACCATTTCTTGATTTGGAAGCAAGCATTGTGCATTGCCATATGAAGGCTGAAACAGCCTCTACTCGGGTCGGGTGGAGCACAAATGCTGAGCTAGCAGCTTTAGCCTTAAGTTCGGCTATGGCTGAAGCATCAAAACCAAATCTTTTCATAACCCCTTTACCAAATTTTATCAGTGATGGCCATATAGCCAACATTCTATCTTTAGGTAGAGAATCATTTTGTGGGAATAGAATTGGTGCAACGAAACTCGGTTCGAGTGTATCACCCGACCCGCGAGATATAGCTGCCCATGATTTCAGAAATGCAGTTGATGTGGGGCCATCAATGATCTTGTGCGAAGTTCTAGTGCCAATGGCAATTCCGCCACACATAAAAACGTTAACTTGAATCATTGCCACAGGAATTCCGTTTCCTGCATCACTTGATGATCCAAGGAAGTAGGAATCACCAGGAAGTAACCTGAGTATTGTTTCGGTTTCTGGGTTTTTAAGAATGTCTGAGAGACAACAACTGACATTGGCTTCAGTGTAAGTAACTCCATCGTCGTTGCAGTCTATGTAAAGATCATCCTTGACCTTTCCTGCAAATGGGTAAAAGGAAGTTAAGGCTTTTGATAGAGATTGCTTCAGGGTTTGTAGTCTTACAGGAATTTCAAGTTGATCGATTTTCTTGTAGAAAAATATGATTGGAACATGTGCAGAAGGCATAAGCTGGTCCAGAAGGGAAAGCTTGTAGGTTCTCAAGTGGATTGGAGTTGGGGAAGATGGCTTGATACTTTGCCTGGAAATTATTTCAATATCCATATTGTTTTTGATATTGGTATCAGATTCCTTTTTGTATTACTGTTATGTGTTTTTTCAGGTTGGTCCATTGCTGCTATTTAAAACCTTAAAACATGAGCATTGTAGCATTACGTTGATAACAAAGAGTACGATAAGTCAGTTCTTAGGTATCTATGTTTTTTATGGGTTTTATTTTGGTTAATAGGAATCCAGCCATTGCCAGAAATATAGAGAATATCGTTCCCCTTAAAGGCATCCAATTCGAACCAACAATTTCGTTCTTGTGAACCAATAATGGTATAGATTAATATTCATAATATGATAACGACAAAGAATTGGCGTACACGATTCATATCACAAGTTGGCTTTTCCTGATATTCTGAAGGTGCAGCAAATTCAGATATAAATTTTTTATATCTCACATCTTTCAAAATCTACATTGCCTTTTGAGGAACACAATATATATTTTTGGATAACAATGTTTCAGAATATATAAGTTCAGGATTTATAAATCAACCATGGTAAAAATTGTTCCGAAAAAATGCATTTAAATCACAGAAATTAAATCTTTTCATTAGTGGCAAATTTTGAGACTGAATATATCAAGCATGTTGACGACATTCAGACTTAGAATCTGCATTTCTCGCAACAATTGTATAATAGGCTTTGCAATGCCTCAAAAAGAGCAGCAGGGCAAAGCATTGATGCTTTAAATCACAGAAATTAAATCTTTTCATTAGTGGCAAATTTTGAGACTGAATATATCAAGCATGTTGACAACATTCAGACTTAGAATCTGCATTTCTCCCAACAATTGTATAATAGGCTTTGCAATGCCTCAAAAAGAGCAGCATGGCAAAGCATTGATGCTTTTCTCATGGTTCATCCCTGCATTGAGCCGTGTGCTGCTCCTGGCAAGAGACTTCAAAACTGCACCAGCCACCAGCTTAGTCACAGTGTAAACCCACCACTGGTTTATTGTGCTCCACCCTACAGTCCTAGCATCTATTATTGGCACTTCCGTGCCAGTCATTAAATGTTTTCTCCTGGAGGTAATTCCGCAAGCTTTGGATTTGGCCCAAGCACTCTCTCCATATCAAAACGAACTTCAATGTTGCGAATGCTGTACCCAACCACCATCAGCCAGTAAAGCAGTTTGGCCAGTTCTGGAGCGCTAGTCTCTGTTATACTTGTCTGTGACCAGAAATAATGTTTAAATTGAGAACTCAATTTTTTTCAACAGAACTCGCAACTAAAGAAACAATCTCCACTAATGTGGTTATTTACTTCTACCCTATCCCAATTTATTAACAAATAAACTAATCATTTGGAAGGTAATGGAATAAGTTGTCAAACAAGATTGTTGTAGAAGGTCAACAAAATGCAGGGTCTATTTTGTCTATTTTTCTAAATTGGGAAGACATCTACAAGGGTATTATGGATTATGCAACTTTTTGAACCAAACCAAGGAATATGATTATCTTTGACAAAGCCAAAATATCCAATTATAGAAACCATCTTCGGCCATGATTTTGCAGTTATTTGATTCACGGTGTTTGATTATTTCATTCTTTAGCATAATCTCCCTCTCTAGTACAAATTATGTTTACCTTTTCTGCAATTTGATCAAATCATGCCAATAGTAAAACAGAAAAGATAACAGAAATAAAGTACTATACTAAGCATGCAGAAAAGTCTACTAGTCCAGCTGAATTGAGCATGTCCAATGAATTCAGAAAGTCACCATTATAATGGTGTTGAAACAAAATCGATACAGCTAATACTCAATCAAACAGTACCACAAGTAAAAAGACAAACCTTCATTTTCTCTGCATCAGCAACAGCTAAAAGTTGCTTAATAAAGGTGTTCATTGCAAGCACAACATCCTCTCCAGCACTACTGGTCAAATCCTACAGAATCATAAGAGTGTAATATATATTGTTAGAATGAGCAGAGAAGCTAAGAATTCAAGCTAGCAAAAAGAAAGCAGAAACAAAGAGCTAGCTGCAAGTTGATTCAGATGGAGTAGCACCATACCAGAATGATTAAACTGTATTTAAACGATCTTGATGGCATATTAGCCCATCTACCACTTTGTAACAAAAATAAGTAAGGGTTGTGACTTTCTTTACCTTCAGATTTTGGGGCTCAAGAGTCTTGAGATATTCCAACAACTCATTCTGTCCATTAGCAGATTTCCTACCAACTTGATGATTGAGTTCCTCGATCTCTGCTTCAAGGAACTCTATGTACTTTTTAGCATCTATTTTCTCAGGACCAGAAACATTATTCCACCTGATAACTTCACCAGACACATTCTTCTGTGTCCCGGGTGCATAATTTGATATATCCTGTAGCATGCATAGCATGCAGTAACAGAGTGAAAATGAAATAGAGGCAGAAATAGGAGGTTCATTGCAATGTTTAAGATAAAATGCAACTTTAAAGTAGCAAATGAATGTATAAAACAAGCAAACTCCCCCCCCTGTACACCAATTTTAGATGTAATGTGGAGAATCGGATGTTGATAATGTTGTCAACTACACAACAAAGACCAAAGCAGTAAAAATTTCAAGAATTTAACTACTTACAACATACTCAAAATATATATATATATATATATATATACCTTTCTATCTTGGGTATCAGGGAGAGCAACTTGCTCCAGACTCTGCTGCAATTCAAGCGGTATTGAGCATTCTTAAACATATAACCAGTCATCATAACACTATACATGAGCTGTGCAAGATTTTCAGCCACCTAAAACAATTTTTTATGTTGGTTCTTGTTAATTGAAAAGAAGAGAGAAACCTATTGTCCCACTAGAGGGAAGTTCATAAAGAAACTCCACATTTACAATTCACAAAGTAATTCAACATACTTACAGTGGTGACTGTCACAGCAAAAAACTGTGGGGGTAGTGTGCCAATCATATTTGTCACTGTTTGTCGCATCGCATCAACTACCTAAATAAGTTATTTTGAAAAAAGATGGCTCACATCCAATTTCCCAGCAAGAGCAGTAGAATAGGGAAAAGCCTCCTTCCTCAAGTTTAAAGTAAACTGGAGAAAGTGATCCATGAGCAAATCAATTTGAAGGCGAGGGAAAGTTTTAGAAACCTGTTGTGGTGCCCTTTTCACAAATAACTCCATGAACTCTGGCTGCACATTCTTGACATACTCCAGTAGAATCTCTCTCCTTGTCTTTGGCTACAAGTTTCAAATAGAAGATTCAGAATTCAAATTCAAACACATCTCTAGAAAAACAAGCATGGAACCAGTATCTAATCGTAGACTACACATACTAAATGACCCAATGATTACACAGATTCCTTTATCCTATTCATATAATGAGGTTAAAAAAAAATCACTTTGATAAAAGCTGATGTCCACTCAGCCTTCGGACATGTTTGCCTCATATAAAGAAACAGAACGCAGTTCCCTGACAAACTCTCGCATGGAATTCAAGCCATTCAATAAATATACATATATGTATATGTATGTAGCGAGTGCAATCCAATTTGAGTATATTTCCTAAATTATCACTAAATTACACATAATGAAGGTGTCTGCAACCCTTTTTCATAAATTCAATTTACAATTGACTTTCGTGGTGACCAGCACTGCAAAGTTCCTACCTATTTCTGACAAATCACAACAACCTGTATATAATCATAAAACCAAATTACAGTCAACCAATTAATTTGAGCTAATAACTAAAATCTACATAATACAAATGTTAAAAGAAGCCAAAAAGACATGAAATACGAGGTACCAAAGTGCCATTGGGCGGCTTGGAATCACCAGAATTGCTTGCAGACTCATCCTTAGAGGAATCATAAACTCTAACTCTCAAGGCTAACTTTCCTTTAATGCTATACTTCGTCTTTCTTGGAAAACTTATTGAAGGATGACTAGAAACCACAATCGTAGAAGAGGGAGGTAATTTAGGTGCAAAAAAAGAGGGTTTCACAGTCAACGAATTCATCTGGGCTAATCACTTGTTTTCTCTGATAAATTTTCACGGCAGACAAGAAAGCAAGCAAAAACTAAACGCTATTCTGTATTGTTGCCATTAACAGAGAGCAACTGCAAAGGAGTGAGCTAACGTACAGTGGGCAGGAGGTCCAGGAGATGAGGGTTTCCTTTGGGGAAATTGAAATTCAGTTGCACAGGAGAAACATAGGGTGGTTCATGGAGGATCTATCGTATTCTGTGATCGAACGGTTGAGATTGCTTCTGCTTCATTTGTTGTGTCCTACTCTTTCTTCTACCGTTGATTATAATAGCGGCCGGTCTAGTTTATGTAATTTCTGCCTATAGTTTGTTAAAATTAAATTTATTTGTATAACCAATTGACAGTTTGGCCGAGTGGTCTAAGGCGCCAGATTTAGGCTCTGGTCCGAAAGGGCGTGGGTTCAAATCCCACAGCTGTCACAAATAGAGCTACCTCCTATATGGGAGGTAGCACTATTTGTTTTTTTTTTTTTTTGTCTTTTTGTTTTTCCCAACAATAGACATGAAATTTATTATCAGCTGTAAATAAAATTAGCAATTTCAGGTAAAATTTTAAAAGAAATATGATGACATGTAAACCAATTAAGATTATGTTTGATAAGAAATAAATGAATGTAATGTATCATAGAACGTAATTGATTAAAAAATATAATTTAATAGTAATTATAGGTTAATTACCTCTGTAGTTATTAAATTTTTAGACTTCAAATTAAATAATTATAATAAAATAATTTGTAACACAAAAATGATCAAAATTTTATTTTATTTCAATTAAAATAAAAATTACCTAAAAATTAATTTTGTATATTATCAATATGACAATTAAATACATTATATATAATTATTACATCATTTTAGGATCAATAGCCTTTATAAGTTGAACTACCGGATGAAAAAAATTTCACATCATATAAATATGAAAAAATAATGTTTACATAAAAGAAAAAAATCTAAGTAACTAATTATGATTTATTTATAGAGTTAATTGATGTTAAAATGACATGACAATCATATGCGGTCTATTTAATTGTTACTTTAGTAACATAAAAAATTAATTTTCAAATTATTTTTTATTTAATTGAAATAAAATATAATTTTAATAATTTTATTTTATAAATTATTTTATGATTATTTGATTATAAGTCGTAAAATTTGATGACCAAAGATGTAATTAATCCTTGCAATTACATTACTTTATTTGATAACATTAGTAATATAATGTAATAATAAATACATGCATATATTTGGTTGCATTATATACATGCCTTGAAATATAATTATATTTATAATTATCAAATAATTTTTTATATAATTATTTTATTTTTTAATTATTTTATTTACTTATATATTTAATATATTATAAAAATATAAAATTCAAACTTAATAAAACATAATGTTAAAAAATTATACTAAAAATGCAACCTCATATAAAAATACAATACTACTAAATTATAAATATTATTTTCTACAAATAAATTGTAACTCGATAAAAGTTTCAACCGGTTTTGTCTCTTCATCAAATATCCATATCTTTTATTTGTTCTAAACTTTTTGGCTTGGTAGAACTTAACATCTCTGCAGCACAAAATAGCATAAGTCTAGATGCAACCCTCTCCTTTGAGAATTCGTCATGTCTCCTTCAGTCCTTCTAGACAGTTCAATCCCCATGAATCCATATTACAGTCAAAAAAATTATAAAACCTGAATATCAAGAAATGAGATTATCATTGTCTTGTTGAATTAAATAAAACTAATATGTCAGTTTTCAAGAATCCGCAAACTAAAACTGCAAGAAACCAACAAAATCTGCATGCAATTTAACAATCATCAAAAGGATGTTTATCCCCAGCAAAGGCAACCAAAATGTTGTAAAATAAATTATGGGAAATGTTTTTAATAAAATACCCAGTTGCAAGGATATGACCAATATGCATTTCCTGCATCATTTCTTGCATTTTGATATGTCAAAAAGAAACCAAACACAAAATAATCTCATTTATTCTAAAAACCCCAATAATTTTAAGTTATATATGCTCATAATTAAGAACTCCGCACTAATTATATGTATAGGAATTCAAAATTGAGAAAAGAATAAGAGAGATGACTTTCTTGTTAAGCTAATCCACAAACAATTTTAGATTAACTTCCGGAGCTAAAAATGGTATTATAATTACACCAACTTCATGAATACAGAGTTACCCTTCCTGTGCTACACTTCAACGCATTAAACAAACAAAATGAAGTTCAAAGGACATATAAAGACAAGCTTTTTAACAACAATGCACAACTAAGTAAAGTCAAAATCTCATCAACTATGCAATGGGAACGGGAATTCAAATCATCATCAACTTAAAATCAACAAAGTTCTAAAGAGCAAATGGGGCAACGATCCTCTGTTTTCAGGTCATATAGTTATGCAACAGATGGATCAAGTGGAGATGATATGGATTCATTAGCAAAACCATTGCCTGAGATTTGAAGGCGAGGGAAAGTTTTAGAAACCTGTTGTGGTGCCCTTTTCACAAATAACTCCATGAACTCTGGCTGCACATTCTTGACATACTCCAGTAGAATCTCTCTCCTTGTCTTTGGCTACAAGTTTCAAATAGAAGATTCAGAATTCAAATTCAAACACATCTCTAGAAAAACAAGCATGGAACCAGTATCTAATCGTAGACTACACATACTAAATGACCCAATGATTACACAGATTCCTTTATCCTATTCATATAATGAGGTTAAAAAAAAATCACTTTGATAAAAGCTGATGTCCACTCAGCCTTCGGACATGTTTGCCTCCTATAAAGAAACAGAACGCAGTTCCCTGACAAACTCTCGCATGGAATTCAAGCCATTCAATAAATATACATATATGTATATGTATGTAACGAGTGCAATCCAATTTGAGTATATTTCCTAAATTATCACTAAATTACACATAATGAAGGTGTCTGCAACCCTTTTTCATAAATTCAATTTACAATTGACTTTCGTGGTGACCAGCACTGCAAAGTTCCTACCTATTTCTGACAAATCACAACAACCTGTATATAATCATAAAACCAAATTACAGTCAACCAATTAATTTGAGCTGATAACTAAAATCTACATAATACAAATGTTAAAAGAAGCCAAAAAGACATGAAATACGAGGTACCAAAGTGCCATTGGGCGGCTTGGAATCACCAGAATTGCTTGCAGACTCATCCTTAGAGGAATCATAAACTCTAACTCTCAAGGCTAACTTTCCTTTAATGCTATACTTCGTCTTTCTTGGAAAACTTATTGAAGGATGACTAGAAGCCACAATCGTAGAAGAGGGAGGTAATTTAGGTGCAAAAAAAGAGGGTTTCACAGTCAACGAATTCATCTGGGCTAATCACTTGTTTTCTCTGATAAATTTTCACGGCAGACAAGAAAGCGAGCAAAAACTAAACGCTATTCTGTATTGTTGCCGTTAACAGACAGCAACTGCAAAGGAGTGAGCTAACGTACAGTGTGCAGGAGTTCCAGGAGATGAGGGTTTCCTTTGGGGAAATTGAAATTCAGTTGCACAGGAGAAACATAGGGTGGTTCATGGAGGATCTATCGTATTCTGTGATCGAACGGTTGAGATTGCTTCTGCTTCATTTGTTGTGTCCTACTCTTTCTTCTACCGTTGATTATAATAGAGGCCGGTTAATTTATGTAATTTCTGCCTATAGTTTGTTAAAATTAAATTTATTTATATCACCAATTGACAGTTTGGCCGAGTGGTCTAAGGCGCCAGATTTAGGCTCTGGTCCGAAAGGGCGTGGGTTCAAATCCCACAGCTGTCACAAATAGAACTAACTTCCACAGGATGGGAGGTAGTTCTATTTGTTTTTTTTTTTTTGTCTTTTTGTTTTTTCCAACAATAGACACGAAATTTAATATCAGCTGTAAATAAAATTAGCAATTTCAGGTAAAATTTTAAAATAAATAATGATGACATATTGTAAAACGTAATTGATTAAAAGATGTAATTTAATAGTAATTATAGGTTAATTACGTTTATAGTTATCAAATTTTTGGACTTCAAAGCAAATAATCATAATAAAATAATTTGTAATACAAAAATGATCAAAATTTTATTTTATTTCAATTAAAGTAAAAATTACCTGAAAATTAATTTTTATATTACCGATATGATAATTAAACACAAGACGTATAATTATTACATTATTTTAGGATCAATAACCTTTATAAGTTGAACTACCGGATGAAAAAAAAAAGGTTCACATCATCATGTAAATATAAAAAAAATGACATTTATGGAAAAAAAATCTAAATAACTAATTATGATCTATTTTTAGAGTTAATTGATGTTAAAATAACATGATAATTATATGCGGTCTGTTTAGTTGTCACTTTAAAATCAATTTTTTATATTACCGATATGATAATTAAACACATCACGTATAATTATTACATTATTTTAAGATTAATAACCTTTATAAGTTGAACTACCGAATGAACAAAAAAAATTTTACATCATCATGTAAATATAAAAAAAATGGCGTTTACAGAAAAGAAAAAAATCTAAATAACTAATTATGATCTATTTATAAAGTTAATTGATGTTAAAATAATATGATAATCATATGCAGTCTGTTTAGTTGTCACTTTAGTTATATAAAAAATTAATTTATAAATTATTTTTAATTTAATTAAAATAAAATAAAATTTTGATTATTTTATTTTATAAATTATTTTATTATGATCATTTAATTATAAGTCGTAAAATTTGATAACCATAAATGTAATTAATCATTGCAATTACATTACTTTATTTGATAACATTAGTAATATGATGTAATAACAAATACATTCATATATTTGGTTGCATTATATACATGCCTTGAAATGTAATTATATTTATAATTATCAATAATTTTTTATATAATTATTTTATTTACTTATATATTTATTATATTATAAAAATATAAAAATTCAAACTTAATAAAACATAATGTTAAAAAATTATACTAAAAATGCAACCTCATATAAAAATACAATACTACTAAATTATAAATATTATATTTTACAAATAAATTATAACTCGATAAGAATTTCAACCAGTTTAGTCTCTTTATCGAATATCCATATCTTTTTATTTGTACTGAACTTTTTGGCTTAGTAGAACTTAACATCTATGCAACACAAAATAGCATAAGTCTAGATGCAACCCTCTCCTTTGGGAATTCGTCATGTCTCCTTCTAGACAGTTCAATCCCCATGAATCCATATTACGGTCAAAAAAAATTACAAAACCTGAATATCAAGAAATGAGATTATCAATGTCTTGTTAAATTAAATAAAACTAATATATCAGTTTTCAAGAATCCGCAAACTGCAAGAAACCAACAAAATCTGCATTCAATTTAACAATCATCAAAAGGATGTTTATCCCCGGCAAAGGGAACCAAAATGCTGTAAAATAAATTATGGGAAATGTTTTTAATAAAATACCCAGTTGCAAAGATATGACCAATATGCATTTCCTGCATCATTTCTTGCATTTTGATATATCAAAAAGAAACCAAACAAAAACTAATCTCATTTATTCTAAAAACCCCAATAATTTTAAGTTAGATATGCTCATAATTAAGAACCTCCACACTAATTATATGTATAGGAATTCAAAATTGAGAAAAGAATAAGAAAGCTGACTTTCCTGTTAAGCTAATCCACAAACAGTTTTAGATTAACTTCCGGAGCTAAAAATGGTATTATAATTACACCAACTACATGAATACAGAGCTACCCTTCCTGTGCTACACTTCAACGCATTAAACAAACAAAATGAGATTCAAAGGACATATAAAGACAAGCTTTTTAACAACAATGCACAACTAAGTAAAGTCAAAATCTCATCAACTATGCAATGGGAACGGGAATTCAAATCATCATCGACTTAAAATCAGCAAAGTTCTAAAGAGCAAATGGGGCAATACTTTCCATTCACTTCCTGTTACATCGCCACTCATCCACTCTGATTGTCGGCTATCGCCTCCCAAGGCACTCAAGTGCCCCTCCAAAGATCTCCTGTAAATAGCAAAAGCACAATAACACCAGGTACCGAGTATTTAAAACTCCTTCTCCAAACACCCTTTATTTTAAAAGTCACTGACTTAAGCTTCGGAGTGCTAAAGCCCGGTTTCGACCAGGCCCTCCTTTTCTCTTGCAGGTTTGATCGATCAGACCAATCGGCCCCTCCTTCTAATGACTTCATCTTTTTGGGTGAAATTCTAAATCCCACGGTTGTTATCCTCTCTCTTTACAAGATAAAGCCATTTTGAACTTTATCAATTAGCAAAACCATTGCCTAAGATTGGTAATTTCAAATCATTAATTTCACCACTTCAAAATCTATTTGCATGAGAAGCAACACATAGAACCCATTATTCTACTACTCGATCAAAACTAACCATGCCAATCAAAACTTGAGCAAAGTAGTAAAAACAATAAGAAAAACTTGGACTCTATCTAGTGCGCTTTAATTTCCATAAATGAAGAAAAACTTGATTCAAGTTCTCTAAACAACAACAACAACGACAATAAAAGAAAAAAAATTAAAAATTAATTGTATATGAAGAATGAATAGTTCGTGAAAGCAGAAGAGAAACTGATCAAATTGAACAGAGAGAAAATCTAAGCAGAGGATGTCGTCGTTAGTCAGAGGACGGTGTCAACAGAAATGGCAGTGGCAGCGGCAATGTAGGCGAAAGGGGAAGATAACGGGAAAAACAATGATTTAGATGAGTAGAGAGGACGATTTAATGAGAAATACAGGGTAAAAATTAGGGATTAGTGATTAAATAAACATAGAATTAATTATAGAACTAATTACATTATATTATTTTACTGGCCGCCAAACATAGCCTAAAGGCTTTTAATTATTGAAAATGTAAATTTATTATTAGCTTGAGATAAAATTAGAAATTTCATGTTAAATTTTAAAAGAAATAATAATGACAAGTTCACAGAGTAAGGCTTTAATTATTTAGAAAAATACATTACAGAATTTCGGAATTTTAATATTTCTTTATGTTAAATTTTTTATACTTTCAAAAATTTACACCAATTTCATTATAAAATTAAAAAAAAATTGATAACATGTTAACATAGTAAGGGTTTTTATTATTGGAAAGCTACATTATAAAATGCTTGAATTTTAACATTTTTTTCATTAAATGTCTATATTTTAAAAATTGATATTAGATTTTTGTATTTATTGGATTATTCACATTGAGTTCAACTTCGATGGAAATGACTAAATTAAAATACATTATATGTTAATTTCATGTGAATTCAATTTAAAATGACCGTAAAACTTATGGATTAAAGAAAAATATAACTTATCACTTTATACACGTCAAAAATAATTGTAAAAATTTTCAATTATTTTTTATGTTTTGGCAAATTAAAAAGTAATTTTTATTTTTACTTCATGCTATAAGAGTGACATTAAAAATACTAAAGATCTCGTATTCAATTCATTTTAATGACATTTAAAGTTGTAATGAAACATTATGGCTCTCTATTGTAAAAAAAAAAAATCTTATAAATTTTAAATATAAAAAATACAAATTCTAAATAAAAATAAGCCATACAAATTTCATGTTAATGTAATTAAAAAATTACATAAGTGGTATAGATTATAAATAAAAATATTGAAAAAGTGTGATTTTGAATGGTATAAAATGACTCTATAAGACAATATAAAAATAATTCAAGTTAAAATCAGTGATATAAACATGAATAATATAATTAGAAAAAAATAAATTTATATGAAAAATCATGGACCATATATATATATGAAAAATTACTTAAAATCCAGTTAATAATTCATTTAAAAAAGTCAAACTCTATCAACTATAATTTTTAAAAATGAAAATTCATATTCATATTTAAACTAATTAGTCGATTTAAATTCAATTTTAACCATATATTTAACAATTTTTTGATTTTTTTTTATTTAGCCCTATACATAACACAATCAAAATTTTAAAGTTCAGAAAAGAAAAATAAATTATTATCTTTTTTTTAAAGTACACAGACATTTGGCTAATGATGCAATTTAGCCTTTAAATCTTTTTTTTTTTCAATGCTTATATTAAATTGATTCCCAATTAAAATGGAAAGCAAATTAAACATGCCATTTAATTTTTGTTTTATATTATTAAAATCAAATTTTAATTTTATAAGAATATCATCTTAAATGATAATGTCCAAAAATTATCATTCGTAAAGCTTGGCCCAATAGTTTCAACTCAACCTTAAAATAAAAGGATTTTTCTAGTTAAAACTTGGTTTCTTTAAAGGATTAATGTCCACAATATCAAACAGACACATAAATCAAAAAGATAAAACAATTTGATCTCTTAAATGATTTATGTTCAGTATATTTTCGAACAGGCATAGAAATCGAAAAGATAAAATAGTCCGATTAAACTGTCAGGATTTGATATTCAACGATCAATGACACACGTCACCGTCTAATATATCATATACTCAATACCATATCTTCGGATATCTATTTTGACATACATATAAACTATTCAAGTAGCTATAGGTATTTTCTACAAATATCAAATCTCCTTTCATGCATAATATATTGAATTCTCTCAATCGTTTTCATCATTTTTTATACTCTCTCAATTTGAGTATTTTTAATTTAAGTTTTAAAATGCTAACGACCGATTCGTTTTGCATGCTCTTTCGCATTCTCTTTTATCATGACTCCAATTCAACTCCCATCTAACAATCTCGTCTCTTCTATTAAATCTCCAAATTTATAATTAAGTACAATAATCACAATAGAAATTCATGATATGTAAAAACTTTTTAAGATAAAATAAGTAGGAATAAAATTTTGAGGTGTCTTTAGCCGAATAAATGGCTGATGTTAAAAATTATCCACATTTTTTAACAGCGAAAATAGACCGACACTCTCTGACATGATCCTGCTTTTTTTTTTTTTTAAGAATTTCCTTATTTTATTTATCATTATTATCATAACTATAATAATTATTTTTATCCGGGGGAGGTGAGTTGAAGTGCACCGTATCGTTCGTCACCTGTTTTAGTTTTATTTCCTCTCTGTTCCGAAAACGCACCCGATGCCAATTTCCCAAAGCACCGTGACAAACGCCTCTTGTCGCTGTCATTTATCCCGACATCTTTCTTTTTATATTTTCGCCGGTTCGAATCCTTCTTCGTCTGCCTAATGCGGGACTCATAGCAGAACCAGATCGAGTTTTGCGCGAACTCCTCTTCATTTTCATCTCTCGGATTTTTTTTTTTTTTAAACTCGGAGAAAGAAGTGGTAGTCGTCGTCATTGCCACCGTAAATGGCTTTGCATAGGCGGCGCCACCACTATTACAGCCGCCTCCAGTCAATGATTCCCTTGATATCTCTTATTTCCGGAGTCCTTCTTATTCTTTTTAGTCTCATTTCAATTCTCTCCCCTTCTCCCAACCTTTCCCATAACTTTGGCCATCCCCGCAAAGTCTACTCGGTACGTTTTCTATTATCTTGAGCTGTCTGTGTTTATAAATGTCTATATACGTACTTTTGAACGTTCGAATTGTAATTTCTGGTATCTTGTTTACTAATTTTGGTTTGTTCTTTCGTATTCAGTCAAAATTTGAAGCTGATGCTGTGACAGGAAAGCCAATTTTTCGTGTGCCGGTTAGGGTTTCATTTTCTTTAGATCTTTCTTCTAAATTGTTATTGTATTAGTATATCTTTGGAGCGACTTTAAGTTTTTCTATGTTCACGATCTGCTGTGTGTGATTTCTTATTTTCTTTTTGTATTAGAGACGAGGCGGGAGATCGGATCTTGATATTTGGACCTCAATAAATTCCAAATTCTACTATGGATGCAGTAATGCCAGCAAGAGTTTTGCTAGTAAGTGGACAATCTTTCCTTTTATTTTACATGTATTTCTTTATTGAGAGTTCAGAAAAGGATTGGATCCTTCTTGAAGCAGTTCTAATAGCTAAATAGACGCTTACATATAGTAGCCGTGGTTCCTATTTTGTAATTGAATCCATTTATTAAGCTGCACTGGCTGTTCTTGCTTCAGAGGCTGACAAGATTACTAAACATGATCGGTATCTGATGATTGCTACAAGTGGAGGCTTGAATCAGCAAAGAACTGGGGTACATTTCTGAGCTGTCATTTCATTCAAAGGAGTATTTGCACACATCTGTTTTTTGATAGTTAGCAGATATGTGTAAATTCAATCAAATGAATTGATTGCTCAATCAACTTGTCCGAATTTCTACTTTTACTGATGCTTGGTATTGTGATTCCTACTCCAATCCACCCAACCCCTTTAGAGTAACGCTAAAGTTTTGACCTATTTGTTCGGTTATGTTATAAATTCACACAAGTGGAGAGAATTTATTTAGATGACTACGGACTAGAGATAAACCTGGTAATTCCCTTACAACTTGCTGGTTTTAGAATGAGGTTGAATTTTTGCTTCAGCTTTGTGCTGATGGAAGCTGTAATTCCTTGCTTTAAGACCAATCTCTTTGTCGTTGGGATATTCATTTCAGCTCTTTATCACTGCTTATTATGGGACAATATTTATAATGTCATTTGGGCACCAAAAAATGGTGGAAGATTATTTGAAAGCACACAAATTTTATGCATGTACCAGCAGCCAATTCAGCACCGACCTGGATTCAAGTGACATGGTTTACCTTTATTTGCCAAATATTATTGCATACATATCCTTGGCATCTTGCTGCTTAAACATTTTTACCCTACATATAACTATTGTTGAAATATTCACATATGTAAATATAAAACAAATAATGTTTAATTAAAATCTACAACATCAGGTCTTCCAAATTTTTGGCTTTTGCAATTTCTTTTCTTCGATATGAAATTGATGGTTTGCAAGACATTCTGTGGATTTTTCCATATTTTTTATAATGGGATTTTATGTTCTTTTGCTTTCTCTGTGCATAATTTAGATGAGTACATCTGACATAAGAAGCTCTAGAGGTGATTAATGTATTGATAATCGCCCACTGGTTGTCCTTGATAGTTTGCTTCATTATTTGATGTTTCTTGTGGTTTGTGGTGAAGCAGTTCGGTTGCTGAGACTTTTTGAAGCAGTCATTTGAATGATGTTGATTGTAATATTGACTCACATTTACAATTTTCCATCAACTAGGGTGTTGAATTCATCTTTTGCTGTTGCTCTGCTATATCTTCACTGGTTCCATTTGTTAGTATTGCTATAAGGTTTACTGCACCTTTTACAGATCACTGATGCTGTTGTTGCTGCCCGTATCTTAAATGCTACTCTTGTTGTTCCAAAGCTGGATACAAAATCATTTTGGAAGGATGCAAGGTTAGTTACGGTATAAAAAGTTGCTACATTGTTTGAAAGTTGAAGTTTTGGAAAGTTGTATAACTGCTCAAATATCTCAAACTAGAAGATATTGATATCTCTTAACTTTTACAATGTTAGATTACTAAACTTTTGCTTGCTGCAGTAATTTTGCAGAGATTTTTGATGTTGATTGGTTCATATCTTCTCTGTCAAATGATGTCAAAATCATAAAAAATCTCCCAAAAAGGGGAGGAAAAACATGGATTCCACATAATATGCGTGTTCCAAGGAAGTGTAGTGAGAGATGTTATCAAAATCGTGTGTTACCTGTTCTTTTGAAAAGGCATGTAAGTTTCAGTTGTCCTAACTTCTTGTTTTCTTTTATACAGTACAAAAGTTTGATCATGTCCTGCTAAACTTTACAGCTTTTGCTTGTTTATGTTCATATGGTATATTGCAATAGCTTCACTTTATTGACTATGTACTATGATACATTGTATTTCAACTACACAGATTTTGTCAAATTATTCATATATAATTGTCTTTGGCACAATCAGATCCGGTAATGTATGAATCTATTTGGGTCTTAGAGATGGAGGAATGCTTATGTGGTGACACATTGAAGAGTGCATTTAACTATTACCAATAATTGAGCGTATGAGAAGTGGTGCAAATTAGAATCCCATGGTGGAAAAAGTTTGATTTGCAGCAATGAGCAAACCTTGCTTCTGATAGAATTATGACCTTATAATTAATGGTCTTGTAGGGAGTATGGATGTGTGAAAATCTTTGTACATATTAGATGTTAATGCAAAATTTTATTGTTAGATGTTAATGCAAAATTTTATTGGAATTTCCTACAGTGAAAATCGTTATACATATTACATTGAATTTCAACCTTATGATTGATCATTGAATTTTATTAGATATGTGGGCAGTTAAAACAGTGAAAGAAATGCTTAATAAAATTCTTAATTTGTTTGATTAGATGGATCAAATACAAGAAGTTTTCAGGCTTCTCATTAAGACTTTTCTCTAATCCTTTTGCTGATTTTTGTATGCACCATTGTGTACTGGCATTTGAAATAATTGATTATTACAGTTAATCTACTGTAGTTTCAAGTTCTACACTTGTATGCTGTGCTTTAATGCATGTGTCTGTGCATGTTATTTTTAAGCTGACATTGTGAATCTTGATTTTTTGACAGGTAATTCAGCTCACCAAATTTGATTACAGGCTAGCTAATAAATTGGACACAGAATTACAAAAATTAAGATGTAGGGTTAACTACCATGCTTTGAAGTTTACCGATCCTATTCTTGAAATGGGCAAGACATTAGTCCAGAGGATGAGGATGAAAAGCAAGCACTTTGTTGCCTTACACCTGAGGTGTGGATTTTATTAGATTTCTTGTATTTTGTGGGTACGAGTACAATGTAGTGAAAATTTGTTCACAAAAATCTTGTAGTTTTGTCAAGTTTTTGCTGGATATAATGATTAAAAACTGTGCATAACGTGCTTTGAGCCCATAGGCTTGAATAGATTTTATTTCACCAGCTCAATTGAGACAAACCTGTCAATAGATGCGCACAACTGGCATGCGTATTTACTCACTGCTAGATGCCCTTGGTTGTAGAAAGCAGTTGAAAGTGAAATACTGGACATGCATCTAAGACTGATTTTAGTTTTTGTACATGGAGAGTGACTGCATGTCTTTCAGAAAACATATGCATCATAATGATCAATATTGAATCTAATGGTGGGGTGATGGGCTGAAGATTGTATGGTGCTTGCATGGACATTATGGATGCTTATCTTCACTGCATCCTAATTATAAGCAATTTCTTCTACTTTCAAGAATCAGAATATGTTCTTGAAACAGTCATTATTTGGTTTTTGATGCAATTAACTTTCTCTTGCCACAGGTTTGAACCTGATATGTTGGCGTTCTCAGGATGCTACTATGGTGGTGGTGACCGGGAAAGAGAAGAACTTGGTGCCATACGAAAGAGATGGAAAACTTTACATGTAAGGTCCAAGTGTTTTATTTTCATAAATTTCATTTATCTCATGTACAAAAGCAAATGTTGCATTTTTAATAAAAGAACAAAATCTGCATTCAACTGTAATTGGTATAATCAGTCATTAATCAGTTTGCAAGTATTTGGAAGGGTTTCCTTGATATCTATACTATGTATGGGCGTTTATAATGTTGCATATTATTATATCTGAGAATGATAAGTTGGATCACTCTTTGAACATTGGTGAAGTTTTTTTTTTTTTTATTGTTAATAACAAAATGCCAATACTCTTAAGAGGATGGCAATTTTTTTCAGATTTTTTTTTATTGAATTTGACCTGTGAAAGTCTCATGTCTATCAGTTTGATTCGGTTCCATTATCTGTGTTGAATTCTAAGGATCAGCTCAAGCATGTATTATAATTTTTTTTTTTATACTACATTTTGCAGATGGGCAACCCTGATAAGGGGAGGAGGCATGGAAGGTGCCCCCTCACTCCCAAGGAAGTTGGTCTTATGTTGAGAGCACTGGGTTATGGCAGTGATGTTCATATATATGTGGCCTCTGGTGAAGTATATCGTGCAGAAGAATCTTTGGCTCCCATTAAAGAACTCTTCCCAAACTTTTATACTAAAGATACTATAGCCAGCAAGGATGAGTTGAAACCATTTTCTTCATTTTCTTCCCGAATGGCTGCACTTGATTTCATTGTTTGTGATGAAAGTGATGTGTTTGTTACCAACAATAATGGTAATATGGCTAGAATATTAGCTGGACGGAGGTAATCGATCCTTTTTCTTCTAATCTTTATTCCTCATTTAGGTGTTCCCCAACGCTGTAGCTAATGTTTGGTGTTTCTTTAAATTGTAGGAAATACTTTGGACATAAACCTACTATTCGTCCAAATGCTAAGAAACTTTATCGCTTGTTCTTGAACGAAAGTAACATGACATGGGAAGTTTTTGCATCTAAAGTTCGTAGCAACCAGAGGGGCTTCATGGGGGAGCCAAAGGAGGTTAGGCCAGGGAGGGGAGAGTTCCATGAGAACCCACACACCTGCATCTGTGAAGACTCTGAGGCCAAGGCAAAGAAAGATTCAGGACCTAGAAAGTTAGAGAAAGGGTTTAATGCAACCGGAGAAGATGGCACGAATGATGATTTAAATTTAGATTATGATCTAGATATAACTGATCCTGATAATGATGGAGATGGCCCTCTAGATGAAGAGCCATTGAATGACACAGGTTTTGATTACGATGGATTCAACTCAGATGAAACTGAAGTGGAGGAAATGGTTTCAGACTGAGTTCGTTCATGTGCAGCCAATTCTTTCCAAAATTCCATCCGTTCCTCGTGTCAACACCTTTTGATGGAGCGGCATGTTGCCTGCTGTTTCTTGCTCTATACTTAGCTGGACAGGGGACAAGCATCTGCCTTCAAACTAAGGAGCATTATCCTGTACAAACAATTTCTTTAATCCTTGAAGGTATATACCTTTCTTGAGCCTTATGTTTGTTTGTGTAAAATTCGAGAAGTCAAAGTGCGATGGGAGCCGGAGCTGCTGAGCAATTCGTTAGGCCTGTTTCTTTGTACAAGAGAAAAAAGACAATAAATAGAGGAGAGGGGGGAGCACGAAGGCGTGTTCACAGAATTGTAGTCGAAGTAATTTTTGTTATATTTTTTGGTTGGTAATATCACCGTCCTTCCAAAGCTAGTCTCTTTCCAGAGCTTAGATATATGTACTTGTGACGGACTGTATATGAATCCAAATTTTTGTTACGAGATGTTCTGAAATATTCAGAAATGTCCTGAACAGATGCTCCTAATGCACCATCGGGTCCACTATTAACGAGAAATGCCACACCACTTGCAGAACTTATTCTTTCTTTACTAACATTTGGTTAGATGCTTCGTGCATTAATTTCATGGATACTGTCCAAGTGTTGTATAATTGTTCTACTAGACGTATTTTTAATATCTGAACGTGATTTCATCGAATTTTTCTTTATCAATTTAATTGCATACTTTTTATAATAGGTGGTTTTTTTGAGGTCTTGTTCTTATGTACTTGTGTTATACTCTATTTTTCGTCTTTTTATCTGTTATTTTTGAGTAAAATTTAAATTTTATTTATCTATTAATTTTATACTTTTAATATAATTTAATTTATTTTTTTAATAAAATTAAAATCAATCAGATTGATAATTTAGTTTTATTTATTTAATTTAATACTAATTTTAAATTTATTTATTATTTTTTAATAATGGTAAAAAAAATAAAAGTGACAGATAAAAAAATCGAAGGAGTATGTAATTTATACGAATTATTTTTTCAACTTTATACATTTATAGTAGTAGATACAAAGTACACATTGATAAGAAAAATTCCCATTGAGCTTTTCTTATTTTCCGACTTTCTTCAGAAAAATTGCTGCTTGAATCTTCCAATACCACTTTCCAAAGCCCCCATTTTCAGTAATAAGTATGTTCTCTTGTTTTTTCTTTTGCCAAAAAAAAAAAAATTTCTGACCCGCCATCAATGGGCCCTTGGTTGCTAAGTTTCTATGCTCTCCAAATGGGGGCCCATTATCATGATGAAAAGAAATGAACAATTGAAGATTTAGCTGAAATGAAAACGAAGGAAAAACCCAAAGAAGGCATCAACTATCGTTAGCTCTGCAGAATTAGCTTGATTTTGGCTTGAATCCTGGTATCGACGAGTGAATAGAAATGCAAGGTGGATCATCAGGCATAGGTTATGGTCTGAAATATCAGGTTAAAATGCTGAATTCTATGTCTGAGTCTCTAAATAAGTGTTCTTCATGGATTTATCTTCACTATCAAAACCCTAATCGTTTTATAAATCCGTCTCAATCTTGTTCAGGCAAGATGCATATCAGATGTGAAAGCTGATACTGATCATACCAGCTTCATCACAGGCACTCTCAGTCTTAGAGAAGAAAATGAGGTTTAGTTTTTCTTTATTCATTAGTTGCTAGTTGGAATGAAGTGCGTTCCTAATTTATTCGCCCTTGAATTTTGATGAGCTAAAATGAATTGTGATCACCAGGTGCATTTGATCCGACTGTCTTCTGGTGGAACTGAACTGATATGTGAAGGCTTATTTTCGCATCCTAATGAGATCTGGGATCTCTCTTCGTGTCCCTTTGATCAACGCATCTTCTCCACTGTCTTCTCAACTGGTATGCCTTGTTCTTTCTTGTTATTAATTAATTATTTTGAACTCATAATGAAATGCGCCTGCTATCGGAGCTTTTTTTTTTCAATTTGCTTGTTCGCTGTTGAATTGTATTAAATATCGGGAAATATATGCCCTTTGACGTCATAATAGAGTTGTGCAATATCGCGTGGGTCGTTCAGTGGTCGATGTTTAGTACAGGATTGCAAAAGTTTGGGTGGTCTTCTAATTGCTTCTTGCTCCTTAGCAAAAAATTTGGCAGCAAACATTTTCTTTGCTGTTATCACTAGTTTTGTCCAACCATCAGCAATGTAACGATTATAAAATTTTGGTGTTGTTTTTTAAGGTGAATCATATGGAGCAGCGGTGTGGCAGATCCCTGAGTTACATGGCCAGTTAAATTCCCCGCAGCTGGAAAAAATTGCCTCCCTCGATGCACACATTGGCAAGATTAATTGGCAAGTTTATCTCTTCTTTTTCAAGTCTCTGCTTACGCATTAGGTTTTGAAAATATTTGTTAGTGGTAAATTATATCTCTTGTTTATTAAACAATGCTGCTATTAAATGATTGTTTTGACTTCACTAAAAATTATTGATAAAGGCATGGTAGCATGATGAAAGAATACCAAAACTGTATCCCAGACCTATTTACAAGATTTAAAATCCTATGAGCTTTTCTTTGTTGTTAATTGTTGTTGTTATTATTATTATTATTACTTCTACTGCTACTGCTACTCTGCTTGATTGTTTTTTAAATGCATTGTTCCTTATGGTTATTGTGTTTCATACTTCATTTGTGGGCTTTATCCCTGCATATTTTTGGTTTCAATCTTAATTTATGGGATTTAATCTGGCTTTTTTTTGGTTCACTTTATGTACTTATCAAACAGCGTTTTGTGGTGGCCATCTGGAAGAAATGATAAGCTGATCAGCATTGATGAGGAGAATCTTTTCTTGTGGAATTTGGATTGTTCAAAGAAAGCAGCCCAGGTACAGTTTGTGATGAGATTCTTGCATAATTATGTTTGTCTATATTTGCAATTTGTGGTACTTTATGAAAGTTCACCAGCTTCAAAAAAAAAAAAAAATCATCTACCAGTACCTTGAAATCCTATGCTTATATTTGCCAGATGTTAATGCAAAATAGGTGCAATCAAAGGAGTCAGCTGGTATGTTGCATTACTTATCTGGTGGAGCCTGGGATCCACATGATGTGAATGCTGTTGCAGCAACTTGTGAATCATCAGTCAAGTTTTGGGATCTACGAACAATGAAGTATGATATCTTTTCATAACCACTTCTCTCCTGTGTATGTGGTGTTGTTTGGTATTGTTTCAATGTCTTTTTGTACTTGATTGGAAAGTTTCCGATTTTTTATGGTTCTCTCTTGAATAATGAATCTAAAAATTTGACTAACTGTTGTTTTTTTTTTTGGCTCTCGGGCGCTCTATATTTTTATTTGTTTGCTTTTAATGATCTATCTTTCCAAATATATCTCATTGTGGGTAACAAAATTGTTTATTTTCTTACAGAAAAACAAATTCAATCGACTGTGCTCATGTACGTGATGTTGAGTATGACCCCAAGAATAACCACATTCTTGTAAGAGTTTCTCTGTTTACTCATACATATGCTTGCTGATTTGACATCTTTATTTATTTGTATATCGGTGGATACTTTGGGTATAGACACTTGCCTATCTCTGTCCATTTTGAAGAATTGTGCACTTATTAGTGGTAGATGAGGAAATGTACACATTTGAGTGTTTTTTAGACCAGTCTTAATATTTGCAGTAGTTCTGCTGCTCATTAGTATAATCTAATGTACCAGGAACTAGCAGTTTGATTCCTTTTGACTGCTCACTTTGATCAAATTGGAAAAAATCAACCACTTATCACGACAGGATACTTTCCTCTTGAGAGTAGGAAGTTCTGAATCCAGATTATATAATGATCTGTTCTAAAGTTCTATACCTCATTATTATGCAGAAAACATTGCAGATCTCCTATCCTTCAAAACTATAATTTATTTTGCTCTTCAGCTTCAATGATAATGCCACTTGTCTGTATTTCTTAGCATCACCAAATTTATTATCACAGGTTACTGCAGAGATACACATATGGGATCTTAGAATGCCAAAGCTTCCTATCAAAGAGCTTCCTGGACATGCACACTGGTAATATATTGTTTTCTGGTAAAAATAGTTGAATCTTTCAACTTCCTCATCTGTGTTTCCAGTCAATAGACATCTGTATTATATGCTTTTATGTGTTATTTGTATCTTTCTTCTCTACTTAAATTAGATGTTCTAAATTGGGTTTTCCTGGTTTATAGAAGTTGCATCATAATTTAGGTATTTATAGTGGTCCCATTTTATTTCTTTTCGTGGCAGGACTTGGGCTATTGCATGCAATCCGGAGTATGATGGGCTTATTCTGGTTAGACTCTATCTCTGTCTTTGTCTCTCTCTATATCTGTTATGCACATGCAAACTTACATGCATGCATCCCCAAAGCATCTTTACATGTAGATTTAAATGTAAATTTGTTGATTTTCCCTTGATATCAATCATATTTTAATGAGGCTCTTTCCTCTTTCTATTTCAAATGCAATGAGGAAAAGTTGGTATATTTTAAGAAGAAACGGTCTCAAATTAGTTTCAATTGTATCGTATGCAGGAGAGTGCAAGTCAAAAAATTTGTTGCGACTATCAATGTTTCAGGCATGTTTTAGTTAAAGGGCTGAAATATTAGGTCTAGGTTCAGCATTGCTGTTTGGCTGTTCATCTTATTTTTCATTTGCATACATGCAAAGACTTCATGTGGGAGGATATTCTTCTGTTTCAAAGCATTTTGCATTTGATGAAATCTTGTTATATCATATTAGCTACGTTATGTATTTGCTTTCTGACCAAACATGGGCTTTTGCAGAGTGGTGGCACTGATTCGGTTGTTAACTTGTGGCTAGCTTCTATATCAACTGGTGGTGAGATGACATCTGAAAGGTTATTTTCTTGGTTTTATCATAGAAGTTTACTATGCCTTCATATTTCTGCTAGTCCCTCAAATCCCTATATGCTTCTGACAGCTTAGTTCAGCCACGAATTCCGCAATGTGATCAATTGCTTAATTCATACAGTGACTACGAAGAAAGTGTTTATGGTAACTAGTTTAGGCTTCGGGTGTTTCATTGGCTGTTAACTTTGAACGAGATCTGATCAGTTTTTGGCCATGATTGCAGGCGTTGCTTGGAGTTCACGTGAACCTTGGATTTTTGCATCTTTATCTTATGATGGCAGGGTAAGATCACTTGTTATTTGCCATAGTGAAAAATTTTAGTGAAGTTGTGTTACCATCCAGGGGCAAAATTATCGATTATGTTGCATTTTTACTTGGTTGCATGCTTGAGATCTACTCACAAGGCGATATAAAGGGAAATCTACCTTGAATAAAGCTCTCCTCATTCATTGATTCCAATTTATACTTACATACAATTAAGGCAGAAAAGGAGGATTAGATAACCACTTATCTTGCCAAAAGAAATGGTTCTGTGTTTATAGGTACATGGAACCTGATACAAAAATTAAATTGGAAGTAAATAATGGTTGATTGACAGGTAACTGGAGGCTCCTTGTGAATAGAAATGAAACTGATTAGTGAATATTCTGTAAAAAGTGGTTCTTAAATGCGTGCTTCATTAGATCTCTGCATGTACAGACAGGCTGGGATGTGAATTGGCATATAGTGTCTGTGCTCTGGATTCTGTTGAAACCATGCACAAGTTCCGGTTAGGAAACAAGGCTTAGCATACACTAGTAGATTCCATGTTATCACTATCAACGACAAGATCCTATTTTGTCAACAGCCAACTTATAAGCACTGCCTTTTCTAGGAAGTGAGCTTGCCTCAGAGGAAGCAATCTGATAGTTTTGACAATCCTTTGTTTATATATTGCAGGTAGTTGTAGAGTCTTTGAAGCCTTTACTTGCCAAAAGGTGAACTCCTCACAGATTGTATCCAATGAACTCTCTTCTGGTTTTTCCTTTGCATTATGTACATTGCCGAAGAGAACAGCACTGCAGAAGCAGATGATATATGAATTTGGATTGGATAGCTTTCCGATGGACATTTACCGGAACTCAACAGTGTTCGAGTGACATGCTAATTTACTTCCCATTTAACAGTGCGGGAACCTAAAGGTGGTGTAAAGTCTTTTTGCCTTGCAGTTTGAGCTCTATTATTTGCTTTCAATGAGATGTTCAAGCACAATCAATTAATCGTTTCTACATTGCATAGCTTTCGATTTGATTTTAGGCAATTCCTTTTCCTAATGTTTAAACTTTAAAATTATTGGGCATTTACAACTACACATGTATTATATTTCTGTCAAGAGTTTATTTTTTATGGGGAAATATGTAAGCTATCCCTGAAATGATATTTGAGCCTTTGTGTTATTTTATTTAGTGTGGGATATAGCATGTTAAGTCTACAATAGTAGTTTTTATGGTGCCAAATAAGCTTACAAATATTTTCATTTAAATATTTAAATGTCCTTGTCAAAATTAGATTAATTTATTTTGTTTCCAGGTGAATTGACGTGGAACTTATCCAAACGCTGACTCGGATAAAATATTTTTGGTTTCCTAGTCTGCTAACAGAGATAATCATACCATCCACGTTTCCCTAGCTCTCATTGTCAAACGTGGATAATCCCTTGCCACGTATTCCATTCCATGACACGCAAGCCACTACTCACTTTCTACCTTATCCACAAATGAAATCTGATGGTCAACAGGTGCTCTTCAACGTCATCAGTCCCTTTAGAAACCAACACGTGGACTACAGAAAAGTAGACTTGGCAAATGGCAATTTGTTCTCTTTGGATAATAATGTGAAGATGAGGCCAAGATTTTCGGTCTCTGTCTTCAGAAGTCGTACGTGTTCCTCCCTTTTTTATTTTCACATAGTTATAAAATCTAACCGCCAAAATATCCTTCTTTTTATATATAAATATTTAATTATTAAAATATTACACAGACAAAATATATAATATATATCTGTATATCAAATTATCAATTCGAATTACTACCTTCTTTAGAAGAAAAAGAAAACAAAACTCTCGGAAATCTCAGCCCATTCTTAAAATTATTAATAGCTTTTGGATTTTATCTGTTTGATGTAACTTCAGATAAAAAATTTTAAAATAACATTAAAATATTTTTCGAATTAAAATATAAAATAATCAAGATAAAATTAAAAAATATTTTAAAATTTTTTTCTATTTATTTGTTAAATTTTTTAAAATAAATTAAAAATATATATTTTTTAATTTTTTCTTATATTTAAAAATACAGAAATGCATATATTTCAAGTTATAGAGTTAAAAAAAAATTATGGGATTTATTTTTTAATAAACGTTTGAAAAATTTTAAAAATTTTATTTTTTTCTATATCAATCTTTTCAAGATTAACATAAGCTATCTGAAAAGGAAAAAAAACCACTCAAAATAAGCTGTGGAAGATTTAAGCTTAATTATTTTAAATATTAATAAAATCTAAAATTAATTTTATATCAAAATTAATCCCTATTTTTGACTTGGTCTTTTTTCTCTATTTAATTGAAAATAAACATTCTAATATAATTTATATTTTTTTGTGTCAATTAGGTAATATTGCAGTATAGAAAAAAATTAAATATAATTTAAACAGTTAAAAAAATTTAATTTTTAATTAAAATTTGGCCTTTTTTACCGCCAATATTACTTAATTATATAAAGGAAAACTTTATATAAGATACTTTTCAAAAAAAATTTATATAAGATAATATGTTTATGGAAGAAATAAAACATTCATTTTGCCACAAATTAATTATTACAAAATGGCAAAATAGTAAACACACAAATCAAAGAAATATTTCATAAACAGTGACACTAAAAGAACAGACGGCTAAGGTTTGGACATGTGGCAAATCCAGAAAAGCATAACGGATACAGAAATTTAAGTGGGTCCTCCCTGCTCACGTGTATGATTAAATCCATGGGATTCGCAACCAGTGAAGCCACGGCCCGATCTGATCTCCAATCACACACCCGCCCACCCACCACCGCACCACCACTCCACACGGCCGCACTCCCTAAACTCTCCGTATCCTTCTCCATTAACCTATCCTTTTATTCTCCTATTTTCAAGCATCCTTCGCCTTCTCCACTTCTAAACAAATCCTCACTTCTGCTTCGTCATTCTTCTTTTTAAACCCTCTCCTCTTCCTAGGGTTTTTCTTTATGGCATTTTCGTAATTTGTGTTCTCTTCTCAAATGGCTGCCAGTTCCAGCGGCTTCACCACTCAGCTTCATTTCCAGATTACTCGCCTCCGCATTTCTCCTCTTTATACCAGTATTTACGGATTCCACTTGAGCAAGAGGAAGACCAAGACCAAGAATCGTCGCATCGGTTGTTGCTGCTCCGACTCTGTGGTTCCGATTCGGAGGCCTACTGCGTCTGGTAAAAGCGTCGAGAAAAGTGAAGAAAAGTCGTCTCGTAGAGTCCGTGTCCGAGCCACTCCAGCATTGCCTTTTGCTTCCTCACAGTATGTTGCCGTACTTCCACTTTCTAGCTCTGTTTTTGTGTTTATGTTTTGCCAGTGATTTTGGACTTTTCTTACTATAGTGGCGAAGATTGCAGATACCTGATGGCAGAGGAGCGTCAGATATCTCAGAAAATCGCATTTTGTAGAACTCTTGAGCTAATTAGCTTTTTTTTTTTTTATAAATTTAGTAACTTACTGTTAGAATGGTTTAAAATTTCATTTAAACAAGAAATGAAATTTTAGCTTGTATCAACAGCATCTGGAGGATTAGGGAAGCTTGTTCAATCTAATGACTTTCGCATATTGATCAAGCGAAATATATTCTCAAAGTTTGTGATTATGTTTTACCTTATACCTATTGTAGGTCGCGTTTTGTTTCCAAACAAGAAAAGTTTTCACCTCGTTGTACTCCAAGAAATTCTGGTCCCAGTCCCGAGACACCCCACCAAAGAGAGGCAAGATTACTTGGCTGGCAGTGTTTAGTTAAACATATTTTCTGGCGCTAACTTTGGGATGAAATTAACTACTGACACTCGTTACCTAAATGCAGACACTGTATTGCAAATGAAAAGGACTGGGGGATCAACTTGTTGAATGAACATGTTAGTGAATCTGGTACTAATGAAGATGGCAGTACTTGGTACCGGGAAAGTGGAGAAGACCTGGGTGAGAATGGCTTCAGATGTAGATGGGCAAGGATGGGTGGACGGTCAAATGATGATACCTCGGAATGGAAAGAAACGGTATACAATCATTTTGTTCATAGTATTTGTTTGTTTGGGTATAATTGATGTGGCAGTGAAGCGAGTTTGAAGACCTTTTTTGGAACTGATGTATGTAATGAAAATTGCTAATCAATTATCAAAATTTCATCATTCCTTTTTTAATTGAAATTTGAATATTACCTGTACTGCCATTTTAAGTGATGTATGAAAGGTAACAATACATCAAAAATTTTAAGACCACTTCCAATTTATGGCCAATTCCCTGCTTTGGTTAACACTGTTGGCCGTTCTGTGATTCTTGCTCCAATTTCTAGCCATCAATTGGTTTATGTATAAGGAGGTAGACTTGGTATTCCTTATCGATGTCTTAAATTCTTGCTTATCTATAGGTTAATCAAAACAGAAAGAGAAAAGTTGTTTTCTTCTATATTAGCTGGTAGGAGTGATTTTAGAGGTATGCATGGCTAGTTTTCTGCAAATTAATGTTATTAAAATTACTTGTCAAATTTTATGATTTTTCCCAAACCATGCTTCATTGTCTTTGTTTTGATAACCCTATTAAGTATCATCCCAGGTGGATGCATTTAATTGGATTTATTGATCTCCTTGACAGTGGTGGGAGAAAAGTGACTGGACTGGATATAAAGAGCTAGGTACAATTCCTGTCTTTTAGTTTGTTCAGCAAAATAATATTTTCTCCTTGTAAATTTTATTGGATTTATTGATTCTAATTTTTGGTGGTGCTCACCTTAAGTTTAGTTGATATGCTCAGGTGTGGAGAAATCTGGAAGGAATGCTGAAGGGGATTCATGGTGGGAGACATGGCAAGAGGTGCTTCATCAAGATGAATGGAGGTCTATTTTTTAATAGGGTTTATCTATTTTGCCAAATCAAAAGCTTTACTGGGAATTCAGTATCATCTTATCTTGTGTTGCACTTCTTATTTGTAATTGCTGCTGTAATTTGTCACTGCAGTAATCTGGCTAGGATAGAGAGGAGTGCACAGAAACAAGCAAAATCAGGGACTGAAAATGCTGGTTGGTATGAGAAATGGTAAGCGTAGCAATATAGATAGCTATATGATATGTGTAATTTATTGTGTTAAGTATGCAGTTGTTGAATTAATATATATCCACTAATTAATATACAATAATTTACTAATTTCGGACTTAGGTGGGAAAAATATGATGCCAAAGGCTGGACTGAGAAAGGAGCACATAAGTACGGTCGACTGAACGAGCAGTCATGGTGGGAGAAGTGGGGAGAGCATTATGATGGCAGAGGATCTGTTCTTAAATGGTTTTTCTTTAATTATATTATTTCTTTTGTTGGATTTATATCTTGTGGAGCTAGCTTTTTTTGTTGTTTTTCTGTAGAGAGTAAAATCCTTATGTCTTCAGAACTAAGTTTTTGGGTTCATCAGTAATAGTCAACTTACATTGTCAGTAGTACTGGGCAGTAGGCTATCGTGAAGATGGAAAGTTGGCGGATGTGAAAATAGAATATCTGGTGATTAACCAAACCTATGTTATATCCATAGCAATGATTACTATAAGACCTTGTAAAATAAGTGGACTTTTGGAAATGTTTAATTCTCTAAATGTTCTATACTTCCTTCCTACCTGCTACAGTGTTTTGCCAACAATTTTAGGATAAACCAAGTTTTGGTTTATCTTTGTTCTTTATCTAGTCCCTAGTCAAAATGTCCTGATTAGAAGACCTTTCCCATAATTTTATTGAATTTAATTTTTTTATATACTTTTCACCCCTCAGGACAGATAAATGGGCTGAAACTGAACTGGGAACCAAATGGGGTGACAAGTGGGAAGAAAAGTTCTTTGCTGGTATAGGTTCTCGCCAGGGTGAGACATGGCATGTTTCCCCAACTGATGAACGTAAGTTTAACCTGCACTTTTTGCATCCATAATATCTGACGTCCTCTAAATTCTTTTCTGTTGAACATTTCTCCTGATTTTACATTTCACTGACATCTATTCTACTTAAATTTGGATTATTAATATCTACGCACTTGTGCTATTTCACATACTGTTCTCTGCGTATGTTTATTGCTTTCTGGGTGTCAACAACAGTCTCACATCGTATCCATAACAAGCACAGTTCTTCTTAAATACTCATTCAATGTATTGCAGATCTGCAAATAGGTATCATGCCAATGTCATAGGCCAAAAAGCTTTACAGGAAAATAATGATGAATCCTTCATGCTGTTTTTTGTACTTTTATTAGTGTGCAAGACATTATGAATGTGATCGTGATAAATACTTCGTAAATCTCCGCAAAGAATGCATTGGAGAAGAGAATCATGTCTCATTATAGTGATGTGTGCAGTTAGTTTTCTGTTAGCTGCATCCATTTTTAGGAAGAAGATTACTTGCAAAGAAATCAAATTTTGTTTGCCATTTGGGAAGAAACTAGCAAACTTATTTGTCAATTCTTAGAATTATTGTTGATTTTGTATATGTGAACTGCTTATTTGGGAGACGTAATTAATTATCAACATGCATACATCAAGCTTCGTTAGCTTTTCCTTCACAACTTAAATCCCTATATCTTGGAGCTTTAGAATTCAGTTTTTGATTCCAACTTTTCGTGAATTGGATGTCATGGACTTGATGAAGCTCTGCATTTAATCGATCTACTCTAGTATAAACACGAGATTCAACCTCAATATTGTCATATTATGGCTAAGAGAGTGGAGTCCATGATTTTTTTTTACTTGAAAGATGAATTTCTTTACCTAGGCTACAGTTTGTCATATTTGGCTTTAGTTTTGTCGTTTATGCAGCTTATATACTAAAACCCTTTTTTACTCGGTTTTTGATTTAGGTTGGTCAAGGACTTGGGGAGAGGAACATTTTGGAAATGGGTATGAAACTCAAAATATTACTTGGTCCTTTTATCTTTAAAGAAATTGTGCCCATTCTCCAAACAATTTTGTTTCAATTTTTATGCAACTCTATATTCTTATATCCACACTAATATGATTCTTTTGCTGTCCCAGTAAAGTCCACAAATATGGAAGGAGCACAACAGGTGAAAGTTGGGATATAGTGGTGGATGAGGAGACCTATTATGAGTAAGAATATGCTTCCCTCAGTTGCATATATTTGCTCATTGACCAGGGGCTTAGTCAGAAACTTTCTAGTAGACTTTTTTGTGGAGATATGCAATTAGAATAACTTGAACTGTCGTTTCATGCATTTGACGCAGGGCTGAACCTCATTATGGATGGGCTGATGTGGTGGGTGATTCGACACAATTGCTGTCAATTAAACATCTGGAGAGGCCACCCGGAATCTACCCAAATCTGGATTTTGGGTCGTCTCCAGAACCATCGAGTGATGATGATTCATCGGGGTTGCCCCCCGCGTCTTCACAATGATGAGCTGATTTTCAGGCACTACATTTTGGTTTAGGTGGTTTTTACATCCTATTGAAAAGCAATCTCATTTCGCGAACTTGTTTTGTAATGAAATGCTGGGAGTCAGTTTCAATTTGTTCATTCTTTTGGATGGTAAATGCATCCATTCGAGTTTGTGGTAAATATTGGATTTTATTGAAGTGTCTGGCTGCTGATGGTGAAAGGTTGGAGCTTGTGGTATGACTAGTCGTCGTTGCATGTTTTAAAATTCTTTTTGATCAATTCAAGGTTTTAAGAGCAGCCAGTCATTATTATTAAAAAAAAATTAACAGTAAGTTTTAAAAGAAAATAATTGTTGTCCCTATTTCTACACAATTCATCAAGGTTAGTTGGATTTCTTTCCTTTTTCTATCGTATTATTATTTTTATTTTAATAAAAAGGGTCGTATTTTGACTTCTGGCTGTGATGACAATTCTGCTATCGAAACAGCAACAAACTCTTGCCATTTTATCAAATTCATCACCAAACCTGGAATTGGTCTTCATTATTGTTAAAATCTAAAATGACCATATAGGAATTCATTTCAGTTGAGGATTTTCACATTTAATGTTTTGGGAGGTATTTTATCTTTAGTACTAGTAGCCTGGTTGTCAGAGAGAAGGTCTCAATGTTACCAAACCACCAGGTTTTGATTGCCTGTTATTCTATGTTCAAAAATTAAATAAATAAATAGTCAATATCAACATGGCTAAGCATGCCATTGCTTTTAAGTGGAGACAATGCTTTGCTGTAAAATATCAACTTGAATGTTTATTCGAAACTTAGACAAAAACAATATTTATTGGTAAATTCAATTAATTTCTGACTAGTATTAAACAGAGCTCGTCAGCAACATCCAATATGTCCTGCCCTACCTAACCAAGCTAGTGGACAAAAAGATTAGTTCCATTTAAATTCATGCCCTCGGCAGTAGTTAATTGATTTTTTTTTTAATTATTTCCTAGACAATGACATTTATCCTAATTTAATATGAATCAGATTTACTCAAACCCATTATTCTAATGTTTTTTTCCTGTTACCGTTAGGTGAATTTATATATATTTATGATAAATCCATTATAATTTATCGATTTACTCCCTCTATTTTTTTATTTATCACTTTAGAATAAAATTTAAATTTTATATATCTGTCATTTTTAAACTATCAATATAATTTAATTTAATTTTTTAATTTATTTTTTTTAATAAAATCAGAAGCAATCAAATTTAATAATTTAATTTTAATCACGTAATTTAATATTAAATTTAAATTTATTTATTATTTCATAATTTTAATAAAAATAATAAAAATAACTCATAAAAAAATACAAAATATAATAAAGTCAATTTGAGTAAAATAAAGGGAAAAAAACTGAGAGGAAATTATTATTTTATTTATTTTTGAAATCGAGAAAAGGTTATTAATTAATAATAAATCTAATTATAATCGGACTCCGGTTGGGTTGAGAGTGCGGTTAACTAGAAAATAAAGCATCTTAAGAACTTAAAATAAACTCACACGAAAAGCCAGCCTCTTTCTTCTTCCCACTCAAAACTCGCACGTCTCCTAAGCCTAAAACCCCATTAATTTACATTACTTTCGAAATTCTCTGTGATTTTATGGCGAGAATCACATCACCACCCCCCACCACCAGGTTTATTCCAGTACAAAACGACGAAGAGAACGACATGTTAAAGAACCCACGAGAATCAGCCTTGTATTTTAGCAGACGACGCTTCTCCGATCTCGATTGGCGGCTTCTCCTGTTAATTCTTCCTGCTTTTTCTCTGCTCATTTTTATCTCTTTCTCTTCTAACTCTTTCCCTAGTTTAGCCCCTATTGCATCTCTTTTCTTTGGCCGGACCGCCACCAATTCATCGAGTTTTTCGCCGGAGGCAGTGCAGCCGTGGGCGGAAGAGGAACTGGGACGGTCGAGGATTGCGGTGTGCTTGGTGGGTGGAGCTAGGAGATTCGAGCTCACAGGGCCGTCAATCGTGGAGAATATTCTTAAGGTGTATCCAAACGCAGACCTGTTTTTGCACAGTCCTCTTGATGAAAATTCCTTCAAGTTCTCACTGTTGAAGATCGCGCCCAGGATTGCCTCCATTCGAATTTTTAAGCCCCAAAACATTAATGAAACTGAAGCTGATGCTCGTGTCCTCACAGCCGCGAATTCCCCTAATGGCATCCAGGTTGTTCGTCTTTCCTCTTCATTTTTTTTTAAGAAATTAGTTGTTAATTTTGGCTGATTTTACTTGTTTACTGGGTATGAACAAGGAGGTAAAGATAGTAATGTTTAGAAATTGAGCTATCACCACGTGTTTGTCCAAATTGGGTTTTGTTCACTTTCGATTTATCAGTTTCTATTGGCCGGCAGAATGGTTAAGAAGAAAAGTTTTTCTGCAATTGGGAATTATTTGAAACAGTTCTCTTTTCCTTGAAACTTCCCGATTCCAATCCAAAGAGTGTGAAGGAATTTGCAGCCTCCATGGCTGGCTGGCCCCAATTTCTGTGTGGTTTTTTGAGTTTTCAGCTAATGGTATAATGTTGAGTTACCGGGTCCCATAAACTAGATCTGACAATTGATCCTCACTTTTTCTCGACAGCTTAAATGCAACTAATGACACCATGGCCATTAAATTCTTTTGCAGGGATTATTGCAGTACTTTAAATTGGTTGAGGGGTGTCTAAATATGATTGAAGAGTACCAAAACCAAATCCAATTCAAATACGATTGGATAGTACGAACCCGAGTTGACGGATACTGGAATGCTCCTCTCCACCCCTCCAACTTCATCCCGGGTCGTTACTTGGTCCCTCCCGGCTCCAGCTACGGCGGCCTCAACGACCGCCTTGGCATCGGCGATTTCAACTCCTCAGTTGTCGCGCTCTCCCGTCTCTCTCTTGTCCCCAAGCTCGATTCCGCCGGCTATCGTCTTCTCAACTCGGAAACTTCATTCAAAGCTCAACTCACCACTAACGGTGTACCTTTCACTGCCAAACGCCTCCCTTTTTGCATCGTTTCCGACCGCAAATACGGTTTTCCGCTGGGGCAGAGAGGTGTGCCGGTGGCGGCTTTGTCGAGTCCAGGTCCGTTAAGTGGAGCCAAATGCCGGCCCTGTTCTGCGGTCTGCAAAGGGAAGTGCGTGGAAAATGCGATGAAGTGGCTTGATAAAGGATGGAGCTGGACCGATTGGGAAAACGGATCACTTGAGCTATGCGATGCTCATGGTGAATGGGAGGAGGGATGGGAGAAGATTTTTGATAAAGTAGCCGGAAAGAAAGGCGCAGCCGTGAGGAAGCGGATTGGGATTCTAAAGATGAAGCAATGCGTAGACGATTTCAATGGGATGAGGCGGAGGACTTTCAAGTGGGACAGTCCACCGGCGGAGGAGATATGCAAGTTGGGCAATCGTAATGATTAGGTGTGTAATTTTGGATTATCGGAGGTAAGATTGTAAAAAGGACGAAACACAGAGGGTATTTTAGGATTTTGTCATACTAATTACTGTAGCTATTCCTATTACTATTGCTAACTATCTTCATTGTGGTGTAAATTTTTTCATTGATAAATACATGTCCATTTTTTGATTTCTCAATTAGGGGTGTGCAAATAGTTGGTTCCGAGATGGCTCTACCCTGCCCCGCGCCATCCCGTCCCGCCGTGCTGCCCCACGATCATACCTATTCATTGTGGTGTAAATATTTTCATTGATAAATACATGTCCATTTTTTGATTTCTCAATCTCAACTATTGCCTCAATTATTTGGTAGATATAGTGTATAATTTGTTCTTATTAGTCATCCCAAATCTTATTTTATCAATAATAATTTACATATATACCCTAGAAAAATAACAATTTACATATAAGTAGGAGATAAAAACAGAATATTTTTGAATGAAAATACAATTAAAAAAAATTATTGCAAATTGAGAATTGCAACCGCTCCAAAACCAAAAGTCTTAAAGTTTGACTTCATCCAGTGTAGGGATAGGGATCAATTATTGTTTGAATTAAATTCTCTCACACTTAAAATAAAACGTGAAGTCACATTCGCACTGGTAAATATTTAAATATTGTATTTGATTTTGCCATAGAATTATGAGATTTATAAAATCATGTATTTTGAGGTTTAAATTTCGGGAATAAAGGTTTCAAAGAATTTCCATAACAAATTCAGATGTTAATTTATGTTCAGTCCTTAATCATTTTTGCTAAAACGGACATTGACCTTAACTTTTTTTTTTTTTTTTACACTGGATGTTCCTAGGAAATGACACTTACCATCTAAGGCAGCTAAAAAAGAAATTGAGAAATAACAAACTGGCAATATCAGAACTGCAGTTATTCTCATTCTCATTGCCAAATTAAGGAACAATGGCTTTTGGACCCAATTTGGGCTTGCGTGGGTCAACTCCAATAACTGCAAGCCCTTCTTCTAACAATTCATCCAAATGGGTCCAGCCCATTCACCGCTTCATTTCATTTTCCTCCACCTTTTCCCAATTACATCAAGTTTAGAAAAGAACAGATAAAAATTTTACATGAATATATAGACTAATTCAGTATTTCTAATTAAAACAGTAATTATCTCTTTAATTTAATGTATTGAAGACCTAAAACAGTAACAACAGCAACATCAAGTCAACTATTACAAATTAATATACATATTAATCACTGAATGTAAGACTGGCCGGTGATATCAAGATCCCGGTCACCAGTTGAGGAAGGAGGTTTGTGCTTCGGCTGGGTGGCGGCGGTATCAACGGGTCCGTCAGCACTTTGGGTTTCACTAGCAGGTTTCTTGGTTTGTTTATGCGGCTCATCAGCCTCGTTACCGTACATTCCCCCGCCGTAAGCTTCATGAGTCGCCGGCTTCATCGGTGATATTTGCGGCGGCTGATTAAGGGTTCCTTCCCTATCTTGTTTCTCTCGATCACTCTCCATTGTTATCACTTGGCTTCTTCTAAGGCTATTTATGTATCAGCGTTTCAAGGAGTACGTTGCTTCAACTGACGATACGTGTACATCTATTTGCACGTGGCAGTCATTTAAGATGCCACGTTGTACGGCAGTTGCTTATAAGTGTTCATCAACTCGCTGGAGATAAGGGTGATGGTGGATGGAAAATTTTCCAAAATTTCTTAATAGGAATAAAAAAATAAAATATTTTTTGATTTAGAATTTGGGATGGGGATTGGAATTGTGGTTGCTATTCTGAATTTTTTCCGTTACAAAATTTAGTAATTATTTTTAAATTATATTTATATAATTTAATTTTAATTTTATTAATTTTTAAAATTTATATTAATTTGATTTGTAATTGAATTTAAATTTTTTAATCGAATTTAAATTTTTTTAATTATTAAATATTATATTTTAATTATAATTATTTATTAAATATTATATTTTAATTATAATTAATTTTTTTTAAAATTAATTTTTAACAGGAAGGCGGGTTCCCTTCTGATAAAAAAATTTTTCCCTATAAATTGTATTAGGGGCAGGACAGTAGGTGGGGAGCCATTTTTTGCCCCCACTCCGCCCTGTGATCATCCTTAACTCCCGAGAGACTTGTTTGGGCCGGGCGAATTTTCATCTATTAAAGTTTGGAGTCAATTACGTGTTTATTATGCTTTTTGGTATTAATAAAATAATTTCTTGCTCTAATTGATAGAAGAGTTTTACATGAACATCTTCCTCAACAGAAATGAGAGACAGGTAGACATGATAAGCACTATAAAACTGAGCTGTCCGAAGCCATTGAAAATGAAACTATATTTTAACTATGAACATTTTGACAAGAAAGTCAACTCTCTTATTCTTTTCTCAAGTTTGAATTCCTATACATTATATTTAGTGCCAAGATTCTTAATTATGGGCATATACCTTTCTGATCCACACAGCCATTTCAGTTTGTATCTATCTAACTCATTGTTATATCATGAGAAAGAATAAGATGAGCATGTTGGCGAATAGAAAAAGAACAAATTAAGAGATGATTAAAACGTGGTGTGTAAGGTTAAGATGCCTTGAAATCATCTGCTGAGTTCACATGGGATGAGTCAATACCAATGAGGCTTATTTATTATATACATATATATATTATCAGCCAATGGCGAATACAAAAGTATTTGTTCTGAAAATGAAAAGTATTGATGAGTTGCATGCATGCTACTCAAAGGAATACTTCGGCTAATCTCACATCTTAATTAACACAACATATTAATTATAGCTTTTTTAGGACAACTATTCCTCAGAGCTTATCTGTCATGTCTAAGAAATTAAGTTGAAGGAGAAGTTAGTTAGTTGGTTTATGGTTTAGCGATCATGCAGAATAATTTGGTTGAAGGAGAATGACCTTCATGGGTCAGAAACATTGCACTATTTATGTCAGCTTTAGATTGGATGAAATTTCAGTTTTATTTAGGTATATGGTTCAGATTTCAATTACCAGATGTTAACATATGTGTTTATACTTTTTCATTCAGTTTTTTCTAGACTTTGTTTTCATTTTTTTTATATAATTACCGATATTATTCCGTTTAAATCGTGTAAGATCATTATAAAATTATATACGACACATGTTCATCCAGGTAAGTTCCTATATATCTAGATGCTTTCGCATTTTGCTTCATAATTCAACGCTGACGGCCACTTCGTGCTAACTAGAGGCTCTAACTACCTATAGCTGTATACCCTTCTTAATCAATTTTTTTTTAAGACAATGTTGGTTGATGTATTATGAGAGTATTATTGTGTGTATGTATATACAATGTACATGTGTGTACTGTTGCATATTGCTAAATTAACGTTTGTTAAATCGACACAAATAAAAAATTTTAAGATAAAATTGAAATATTTTTTGGATTCAGATATGGAATAGTCAAAATAATATTAAAAAATATTTTAATTTTTTTTTAATTGTTTGTTAAAATTTTTGGAATGAATTAAAAATATATATATTTTTTAATTTTTTAATTGTTTCTTATTTTATAAGGTATATAAATGTATATTTTGATTATATGTCAAATTATGCATATTTTAATTTTTTAAAATATAAATAGTTAATTTTTTTTGTGAGATTCATTTTTTTAATAAATATTTGTAAAGTTAGGAAAGATTGAAATAATTTTTTTTTCATTTTAACCTTTTCAAGGTTAACAAACGCTACCTAAAAAGTTAAAGATTTATTAATATGTAAAAATACCTTTAATATTTACCAAAAAAACTAATTTTTCCTCTAATGTGTAATTAGGTGCAATATTGCTTTAAAAATTATAAAAATAGTGCAATTTTATCTTTAAAGTAACGGTACCGTTAGTTTGACCGTATTTCGTCTTTTAAGTAATAAAGAGAGCATATTATACTATTTTAATGTAATAACGTTAAATTATTGATTACGTTATTTTAAGGATAAAATTGTACTATTTTAATAATTTTATGAATATCATTATAAATAATTATTCCTTCCGTTCTTTTTTATCAATCATTTTTATTATTTTTACTATAATTAAAAAATAATAAATAGACTTAAAGTTAGTATTAAATAATAAAGAGAGCATATTATACTATTTTAATGTAATAACGTTAAATTATCGATTATGTTATTTTAGGGATAAAATTGTACTATTTTAATAATTTTATGAATATCATTATAAATAATTATTCCATCCGTTCTTTTTTATCAATTATTTTTATTATTTTTACTATAATTAAAAAAATAATAAATAGACTTAAAGTTAGTATTAAATTACGTGGCTAAACTCACTAACTCAATTCGAGAAATCTCGCAATCTTGTTTCCCTGGATTGGATAAACTGTCGATTGCTGATGCTGAGGTGGTGAGAGTTATTGGTGATGTTCTTGAACTGACAGTGTCGGTTTCAGTAGCTCTTTTCAATGGAATTTCGTTGTCGTTTGGTTATAGAAAATCGACGTGGATGGGTTTGAGATTGCCTAAGAGAGCAAAGAAAGTGAAAACTGAAGAAGGAATTCAAGAATTTCAAGAAATCGGAGCGGAGAGTTTGTGGGGATTAAGAAAGAAGGGAGATGAAGAAATGAAGATAGTTTTGAAAAAGATGAGAGAATTGGAAGAGTGTATTTGTGGGATCGAAAATGGAGGTGAGAAAGTGTTCCGCAGTTTGATGAACACTAAGGTTTCACTGCTTAACTGTCTTACAAACTAGAGGAATTAATTAAGCCAAATACAAAAAAAAAAAAAAAAATTGTACCTTTCGTGTTCTTCTTCTACAGATGTAAGCACAGCTAAACTTTAATCGCCTGAACAGATTTGGTAGTGTACAGTTTCTGAAACTTTATAGTCTATACTTTCTTCCGAGGATTGAATTTTTTCTGCATGAACTTAATTAATTCATTTCGAATTTTGAAATAAGAATCGTGTAGTGTATAAGATCGAAGTGGGGATTTTTTTGGATCAATTTGATTAATGATTACTGGACTTATAATTTATCTTCAAAAAATAATTAATTTTTTTTTTGTGATTTAAAAATTACTAAATTTATCACATTTTTACGTAAAAGTCATATTCATTGATTTTCAACAAAAATTTTTATCAAATTGGTGACATGCCACATCACGCCACATCATATGCTTGGATACAAATTATATGTTCCATTTATTATTTTTGTATAATAAATCTTAAGTTTAGTAACAGTAAGTACACATTAAATTGATCCGATCTTTTTTTATAAGATTGAACCTCAGAGAATCTAAAAACAAGATGACTCTTTGCAAGATGGATCAAGAATCAATACCGACAAATCCATGCACGTGACGCATGCAATTGCCTCTCTGTCTTTTCTTTTTTCTTGGTTATTATTATTATTATTATTATTTAAACATAAAAAAGGAAAAGAAAAAGACAAAAAGGAGTATAAGCATTAAAAAAGATCCTTTAATTTTTTTTTGGTTATATAAATGATAAGATTATTAACTAAACCTGACCCCCTAAATTCGAGTCTGTTGAGTTAATTAAACATATACAAAAGCATGAAAGTTATAATTAATTATGAGAGCTAATAATTATTTATTAATCTAAATTTGTTCATATTAAATATAGTAAAAAAATACGGAAAAGTTTCTTATATATTTTCTCTATTTTTTTCACAAATATTACTCTATTCTTTCATGACTATATATTGTTATCAATAACCAAACTATGGATAAAGGATGATAAACTACACCCGCGAACTTTTTGGTTAAAGCATTGCAGTTTTAGTCTCAATTAATTCATTACCCTTAAATTAAGAATATACAAACAATGAAACAAATTTAATATTATTGAAAAGAAAAGAATTAAGATACTCTTTGGAACGTAAAATGGTACGTCGTAGTACATAACTTGAATAATTTTGGACAATTCATTAATTATTAGATGAGATAAATCGATATATCATGCAAATTCATTCGATAAAAATCATAAAATAGCACTATATATGTACTTTTTATTTTTTGGATAAATCTTTTAATCCTAGAGTGGCCCTATATTTTTTTGTTACATGATAATTCATTATTAGTTGAATATGTTAAATAATAAATGCACAAATCAAATTAAAGTAAAAACCGAATTTGAAACTTTCATAAAATAATTCAGTGTGATATACAATATCAGGTGCTTATACTAATTTTAACATATAATTTTGCTGGAAAAGTAATATATATTTATAAAAAAAAAACATGACTTCTGGTAGTAATCCATGGATTAAGAGAACTCTATAATTATATGCTCTATCCTATCATTGGTATTGCTTCCTTTTCCCAACTTGTTATTATCTTCAAATATAGATATTCTCCACCGCCATAGACAACCATTTTTAGCTAGCTAAGAATTCGATTTCTTTTCCTATCCCGACAAATGGAGAAAAAGAAGGATGTGGTCCCTTTGGCATTGAATTTTGTTTTAAAGTCTTCAAAACTGTGCAGCATAATTAAGCATAATTGAGGTTTTTAATCCTCAAAAGAAGTTGATTTTTGTAATACACTTGTTATTATTATTAGGTCCGTGAATATAATGGCCCAAGTTGGATTTTAATTTTGGTGATTCTTGTCATTTTATTCAACTAACTTTAGAGTCAAAACCAAGAACACAAGAGAGTATGGTTAATCTGCCCTGTCAATATGCATATATATTGGACTTTCATGCTCTATTATACTAATTGTGTGTGTATATATATATATCTTTCATTTAATAGAGTTGAAACTTTTGAATTATGGACCACTCTGGACCAGTTACAATTAAGTTGTGCCAATTTAAATGAATGGCAAGCAGCTTCTCATAATTGGGGGGGCAAGGGCAACCTCTTTTTATATATATTTTTGGCTCGCCCCTAATATTTCTGAGATTATTAGGATTATAATGCTCCACACAAATCAAGCTTGCTTTCTATAATACAATCATTTCCTTGCATAATTACAGCATATGGAAATTTTAGAATTGCTTACTATGTGGGCAAATATCTTTAGCTTGTAATTTATGTTTTTAATTCAAACTGTCACACTTTTATCCTTTAATAAAATGCATTTGAGCTTAGCTTTTGAGACAAAAAAATGTCTAAATAATTATAATAAGTACACATGTGAAAAGAAAAAAATGAAATGTAACCGAACCATAAAAAACGAATAAAATACACAAACAGAATTTAAATAAATCTGATTTAAGTTTCGTCTTTAAAGTATAATTACATAATCATAAATTTATTCACAAATTAAACTGGTGATAAACTCTATAAATGAACCACAATCTGTGTGTATTGTGGACCTTTGCTATGCCCCGTAGGTGAGGGAACACCTGCAAGCTTAGCCATACGTATAATTTTAATATTGCAGTGGCTAGCAAAAGACGATGGCTTTCCCTAGGAATTAGGACACAGTGCTTAGAACGGGGAAACATGCTTACTCGTCCTCTGTTCATTTACTTCCTCAGAAACACAAATACAGACAAACCCTACTGACTTGGAATTCCACTTCGAACCTCCTTTTTAAGCTGGTAACAGATTCAAAATCCTCCATCATCAACGTGATCCTAATTAGTTTGCTTCGCATTGGATCCCTATTTTAGTATGCTTGCAAAATTTGATGGGGCTGACTTAACCAAACGAAGGGTTACGTTAACGAGTATAAATACATGCACCTTTTGTTAAATAAATATGATTAAAGGGGCTGACTTCTTTTTCAACATCATATCATTTCATTACTAAAGAAATAAATAAACATATATCATGATTAGTATGATGGGTTGATTTTGAAAATAAAATCTTGGTTTGGCTTTGTCAAATCCACCATCATATGCATATATATGAGAAGACTTAAGTTGATGGGGCCATCAATAATAAGATCAGATCTAATTTGCAAAAGTTCCACATAATTCCATGGGGATAAAGGGAGAATAAACAGAGAAACTGAGATTCATTACAACGTTAATATTTTCCATTTCCAATAGTAGAAAGCCAAAAGGACATGCAAATTAAATCCAGCAGAAACAAAAGTGTATTAAAGCTTAATCTGCATACCGATGTTAATGTTAATCAACAACTATAACGGTCATAATATATATGTGTTGTGTTAGTTAATAAACACAGCAATTATAATGTATAATGTCACAATTCACAATAATAAGTGGTTACATTCAATAATATAGCTAATAATTAATAAAAGGACCAAACTAAAAATTTATCGTCCTTGGCCTACTAATCATAGCCTTTCTTTTTTCTCTCCATTCTGCCAATTGATGACATGAAAATGTGCATTGCTTTTAAGAGTTGACGGTAACTCATCTTCAAAAATGAATCATAGTATGCACAACATGTTAATATTTTAATTATAAATTAAAATTATTAATAATATAAAAGATCAAATAACACTCCAACTTACCTTCTGTTTTCATTTAGACACATCTACTTATACTTTACTCACATAAACACCTAAACTGGATTTATGACATAATTATGAGCCATTAATGATCATAAAATACATAATTTATAGCGCGTGTTGATGAAGCGCGCTGATGTGGCAAATAGGATAGTAAAATATATTCGTTGGGAGAGGTAAAAAACGGTAAAATAGAAGAAGGAAAAAAATTCAAAAAAAGGCAAAATCCCTAAAAGCTCATATTGAAATTTTTGATTTCAATATTATGATTTCTTCTCTTATGTTTGTAAATTTTCGATATATATATTTTTATTCTTCTCTCATGTGTTGTGTAAAAGTTGCGAAATTGAAGAAAGAAGTAGTTTTTTCTACTTTTCTCGTGTTATCGAAATTATTAGTTTGATCGTATTTTATTTTTTTTATCGCTGATATGAATATATTATATCATTTTTGACTTAATGATGTGTAACTAATGATTTTGTTGTTCAGAAGAAAATTTGTATCATTTTAATAATATTATACATAATTAAATATTAAAAAAATTATTATTTTTTAATAAATATAAAGAACATTTTTGCACATTTAGCCTGAATAACTTGTTTTCAATTATGCGGCTATTTCACTCAAATCGTCATCCCATAAGAATTTATAATGGAGCAACCAATTTAAAACTATCTTGTATATAAAAAAAAATTAATTGACTTATTAATTCTGATGGGTATGGTCCGATCAAGAAAATATGATGCTAAAGAAAATGGAAAATGGTCCTTACAGGACTTACGCCAATCTTTGAATATCTTCTGATGGCCGTGGGTCCGAATCCTTTGGAGGGAAGACAATAAGGTAGGAGAAAAGAATTAAAGAATCAACGTATACTCAGTGGCAATAATGTAAATATGAGAACCATAATAATAACAACAAAAGAAAACCAAAGAGACGTTATATGCGTATCCCGCCAACCTTTACTTGTCCAGTTCGTAGATAGCCATAAAAGCTCCCCACTATCTGTCTCTCTTTCTCCCCTCTTATTTCCCTAATTTATGCTTTAACCTCTGCAAATCACAAAATGCACACGCCGTAAATTTCAATTTAATTGACCGATAATGGGCTGCTCCACCTCTAGACTTGACCAGCTCCAGGCGGTATCTCTGTGCCACCACCGCTGCAAGTTTCTTGAGGAGGCTCTCTACCAAAGCTACGCCTTCGCTGATGCTCATGTGGCCTATATGCATTCACTCAAGGCTCTTGGCCCCGCCTTCCGCAGTTTCTTTGATCAAAATCTGGTTACAAATCATTCCGATTCGCCGCCTGACGTTGAGAAAAAGTCTTCTTCCCCTTCACCTGATCACTATCCTTCTAGTTCAAACTCAGATTCGCACCTTGATTTCCCTTATGATTCCGAGGATGAAGACTATGGAGAGAAAGATTTTGATGTTCTTCACTCGATAAATCCAAATTATTTTGACAGGCAAAACCCGACGCCTTCTCAGTCAGAATCCTTCACTTACCTTCACAATAATAAGTACGATTACTATGCAAATAGCGGTGGGCTGTTTGGTCCGTCGGCCGGCGGTGGTTCATGGAAAACGCCATCGCCTCCGCCTCCTCCAAGTGGATCAACTTGGGAGTTCCTGAATTTCTTTGATACATACGAGAGATATGAGTTACCGACTAAATCTGGTGGAGATTCTGTGAACTTGCCGGAGGAGAAAAAACAGAGCAAACCCAAAATAAATGTGAAGCAGGAAAATGTTCCTGTGGTAGGGACGAAAGAGAGACCGGAGAAAGAAGAGAAAAAAGAAAAGAAAGGTTCACCGGAGACTAAAAATCTAAGCTCACAAGATATAATAGAACAGCTTGAGGCCAATTTTGAGAAAGCTGCAGAGTCGGGAAATGAAGTGCTAAAGATCCTTGATACAGGAAAATTCCGATACTATGATAAAAATTCTATCAATCAAGGTGGGTTTGTCTTGCTTTCAATTGATTTTGATGTTACTGTTCTTGAATATTATTCTTGAAATTAAATTGATTGGTGCTAATTTGTTTACAAAGGTGTTTCTTCAAAGATGTTGCATGTGGTTAGTGCTCCATTTTTGGTAATGCCTACGAAAAGCACAGAGTTCTTATCCTCCAACCCAGAGAAGAATGGTTCTTTTCGCATTGATGAAGCAGCAGTGAATTTGTCTTCCATTCTCAAAAAACTATGCATGTGGGAGAAAAAACTCTATGATGAAGTCAAGGTATGCTTTACTCTTTTCCGATAAACTTGGGTTTTTGCTTTTTCTTTTTATTTCATCTTTTTCTTGGAATCCATGCATGCTACTTCACAGAAAAAAAATAATTGTAAAGACTTAATTTACCAATTGATCAACTTTTTTGTGGGCTCAACTTTAAATGTACCAATTGATCAACTATGCTGATGCTGGATTTGATGGTCAATAGATCTGATTATCTTCTTTATCTCTTATGTGCTTTATAGCGATAGTGGTGTTGAGTGTTGTGCAGGCTGAGGAAAAGCTGCGAGTAATGCTTGTGAGGAACTATAGGCAGATGAAAAATATGGGGGAGAAAGGTGCAGACAACAATAAAGTCGATTCTGCACGAACTTTGATTAGAGCATTATCTACTAAAGTTAAAGTTGCAATTCAAGTTATTGACAGGACATCAATAATTATAAATAATCTAAGGGACGAAGAACTGTGGCCACTCATCACCGACCTGATTCACAAGTATGTTTCTTTTACCTTTATCCGCACATCAGAATCAATTTTTTATAATTAGTCAGAATGTGTTGAACTTAATCTCTTTCTCTCTCTATATATGTTGATAGGCTCGTTGGAATGTGGAAAGCCATGGTAGAATGCCACAGATGTCAATCTCAAGCAGTAGTTGAAGCCAAAAGCTTAGATGCCATTGTATCAAACAGAAACTTTAACGAAACTAATCTGGAAACAGCAATTCAACTCAAGATCCAGCTTCAGAATTGGAATATTAACTTCTCCAATTGGATCACTGCTCAGAGATGCTATGTGAAGGCCTTGAACAGTTGGCTTCTAAAATGTTTTCTTCCTTATGAACCTCAAGAAATTCCAGACGAAACTTCAACAACGCCGCCACCGCCGCCGGTGTTTGAATTCTTGAACCAGTGGTCGGTTGCCACAGGCAAAGTCTCGGAGATGGAAGTAGTGGATGCCATAAGTGGATTTTTCAGAAATTTAAACCAAGTAGTGGAGAGGCATTATATAAATGTTGCAGACAAAAATTTGGAAAAAAGAATGAAGATATTGGAGAAGGAAGATAAAAGATTGCAGAGAGTGTTGCAAGCTCGAGGGAGCCGTTTCCATGGCGGAGCTGTGCATAGGAGTGAAGTGACGCATGATACTAGTAGTCTTTGCTTGGATTTGAATCAGATTTTCGTCGCCATTGAGAAATTTTCTGCTAATAATGTGCAGGTTTACGAGGAATTGCATCTACGTATTCAAAACCAGAGCAATTATCATTGATTAAAGACAAATAAACCATTTTTAATTTTTCATTCCGCGATTAAGGATGTATTTTCTAAATCTAATTTGCATCTTTAATTAAACCAGTTGGATTTTTAATAAACTTATATCTCTCTCTTTTCGTTTTTTTTTTCCTTCCCCATTGACACTTCTCGCTTTCTTATATTAGAACCCGGCCCAATAGATGCAGGCTCAAGCCCAATTAAAATCTTACGGCCTACTAATCATCCATATGTATACGTGTCAGCACATTTTGATAGGACTTGATCTCCAATCAAAATTGGTCATTCTATCACTTCATACAACTAAGTCTTACAAAATATCATTTCAGACATCTAAATCTGACAATCATACATATTTAATATCTCACACTGAAATGCTCTAATTTTATAAATCCAAACTACATAGAGATTATAAATATGGAGAAAAATTTTAGAAGTAAGGTATTAATCCATGATCACTTTTCTTTTCTCTTTGAATTATGCATTTTCTCCAACTTAAGTTTTGAAATGCTAATCCTTTCTTCACCTTGCATATCGGTTCATAGAGCTTAGTCTATCTTTATCTTCTTTCAACTTCTGATATGTCAGAACTTATCACCCATAAAATTATTCTTGGTGGCAGCTGTAGAGAAAATGAGGTTTGGATGGGAACTTGCGATTTTCGTCGTTAGCAACAGCTCATAAATAAAGAAATAAAATATAATTCAGGAAATTGATAGACCTGTTACGATCATATAGACTATATTTAGCCACAAATGAATTCTTCTATCCAGCAAAACGAATCGTGTGTGAACATTAAGGAATTATGTCAAAGTTACATAGCTATAGCGATAAGGGAAGTTGAAAACTGTGGGAGTTTGATAGAGTTTAGCCAAAATAATGACACTCTTGGACCGACTTCTCATTCCCTATTTATATTCATTTCATAGGTCTTGCTTCCCCATAATTTCAAACCTATTACTTCTAATTATATTCTTTAACTAGGATCGATCGTAAAACAAAGCCGCACGTGTGAAAAGAATTTCAGAAAAAAAGACAAAAATCTATGAGCCGCTGCCACGTAAGGGTGACAAAAGGGACAAATTTTCCTCATGGATGTCGAAAGCCTCGCTCTCGGAAACGCACCACGTTGCCCGCCTTTAACAAGGAAGATACTTGGAAGCCTCCAATGTATTCTAAATCACGTTAATAGATAGTTTATTTAGCATAGTTTATTATTATTGGATCAATTTAAATACTTTGTCAATGCATTTTAATTATAGTGTACTAAAAAATGCATAAACTAAATCCCATCCTAACTTTTGACCAAAATATATATATATATTACATTTGAACCAATTTCGGTCCAACAGATCCCGGACGATGAGATCCAGCAAAACTCAGTGCCCCAAAGACCTAACGTGTGAGCGAACAAGCATGCACAAAAATCAATGAAATTAGATTATCCGATCGAACAAGATAAAACATGCCCTTCACAACCTACTAATACATATATTTATCATATTCGCTGCTTATTTCGCATTATATCACCGCAGATCTATTCTGACATCTGAATGAACTACTTTAGTGGTTTTCAACACTTCATATAAATATTAAATTATTTCAAATTTAAACACACATTATACTTCTGAGACTTTTGTACCACTTTTGTTCTTTAAATCTCTTATTGACTTAAGTATCAGAGTGTTAACATTCTATTCTATCGGATTAGTTTTTTTTGCATGTTCCAAACAATGCCGAAATTCTCATCGAACCTCACTATTAGCTCCATACTACCGCCTCTACTCCTATAAAATCTCCGAATTTATTACACTTCTATTTGATTTTATTTTGTTAATTACAATTTAAAAATTTCATATAGTGTTATTAATCATAATTTTTATTATTTCAATGATATTTAATAAATTATTTAATAGAGTAGGAATGGAGTATATTTATATTGAGTTAAGCCCTAGGCTGGTAATGAAAATTTTTCCATAATTGGCATGATTAAGAATACTTTAATTCAACTATTGAGCACGTAATTGAGATGGTAAGAGTTTCTGTTAGTTTAACTGGTGATATCAAGTTCGAGTCCTAAAAATACAGTTATGTCAATTACTTTGTGGTAAAATTTTACAGTTTTTATAATCCTTTTCGATTTAAATAGGAATTAATGTGAATATAATGTGGTTTAAAAGTATCTCGTATGGACATCTCATGATCTAAAAAAACTTTCATTCTGTAAGGAAAAGAAAAAAAGAAAGCACTTCAGTTTGTGTGCATGCATGCCAGCAAATGATAACCGTAAGCCAGAAAATGAATATATATTTCCTTAGTTGGCGTCATATATGATTTTCGGGAGATATGTTTCCTTTCCAGTTTCTCACGGCAGGTGGTGAAACAGCTAATTAGTTGAAGCGTCTTAATCATCATTAATATTGTTACTGTAAAACATCCTTAAATTCTATTTTATGATTTTCAGGTCTCTTACAAAAATAACTTACTTTAATTTGGCTTTACATTTCACGCAGCGTTTTAATCAGAATTTGGATCGAAATTTTTAAAATTTTAACTTAGTTGCAACATTTAGAAATGAAAATATATACTAATCAATTTAAAGTACAAAATTTTAATAGACTGGTTTGTTTACATTTCCATTCTCATGCCAATTAGAAATCTTGTTATGGGAGTCCAACATATTAATATCTCATGTTCGAATTTTTATTAATCTATTTTCCCTATCGAAAAAAGATAGTCCGATAGATCCGCATATCATTTTTCAGCTCCTCTCGATAATGAAGACCCACATCTTGAAAATAGGTCAGTTCAAATAAAATTAATTAAATTAAATTTTAAATGGATCAAATGATGTATTCATCAACCTAACGAATCATATTATTAAAAAAAAACAATAAAATCAAGAAAACAAAACATGAAATTAGTAATGGAGCTTGACTAATATATTTAGGAGGATCAACTAGCATGAATATTTTTATAATTGAAATATGATATATACACGTATTGTACGAGTTTTTTTGAGGGCCATATACATTATGTCACACACACATATATAGATAGCTCAAGAATTTTCCGTCGTACATATATTTACTCCAACAAAACTTTTGGAGCCATGGCCCCTGTATGCCCCATACAGGGGCCATGGATCAAAATCGAGCCATGCCTCTAATTGTGGAAGGATTCTCCTACATTTCTCAAAAAATATAAATATAAATAAAAAATACAATTTTATTTATTTTTTAATTTAGGATAACAATTCTAAAATTATTGAGCTTCTATTGAATTCAATCTGACTATTTTTTTAAAAGTACCTGAAAGCAATAAAATTTCAGCAGGATTCATATAATTTTTCGACGGTTAAATCAATAAATAGTATTTTTAGTAAAAAGAGTTAAGTGATTGAAATATATGACAATCATAGTTATTTATAGGGATCAATTTTTTACTTTTGCTAGTAGTTCTGATGAACATACAAGTTTTACTAGAAAAAGAATTTCGTCGTAATAAAAAATCAAGCTGAGTTATTTATTCAAATAGGGCATGTCAAAACAACATCATCCAAATTCAATAATTTGGATTCTTGATAATTCAAATAGCTAGAAATTCAGACTACGGGTCCGGATCCAAAATATAGTCTCGTTATCAATCCATAAATTTTTCGATACTTGATCCAATTCTTATTTCATGCCGTAGTTCAACCATGCATTCTAATTTATTTCATCAGTTATTATCAAGAATTAAGAACTGTTTAATCCATTAAAGGAAACCAACGACACAACACAAGCGTTGGTTTTATGCAAAAACAGTTCGGTAAATTCAGTTAATTATCCATTTTTAACAGTTTTTTTATGGATAAAATTAGTGAATTATTTATTACAGTTAAGAAGATATTTAGCTAACGATAACGACCACCGCACGACGAATGGTAAAGAAAAGGGAATAAATAATAAATAAAATAGATAAAATCACTATTGGTTGGTTATAGTAATTATTTATGGGCGTAAAATTTACTCAATAATGCTGAGAATTATTGGAAAAATAAAATAAATGAAGGGGAGAAGAAGACCTCGATGGAGGGCATAAAGACAAAAGTACCCTTAATCCCGTAAAAAGGACAACTCAATAATACGAGAGAAAAGGAAGGAAAACAGAGACAGGGAAAGGGGTTTTGTCAGTGCAGAGAAAGAAAGATGGGAAAGGAGAGATGAAAATTGAGAAACACAAAAACACGCAAATGAGAAAAGCTGAAGAACAGCCAGTAGCTTATCACTCAGTCGATCTCTTTTTCTAATCACTCACCTTGTAGGAGAAAGAACCTCTCTCCCTCTTTATCTATGATTGGTCTGTAGCACACGGAGTTTTGTGTTGGTGGAAGAGGCAGCAGACTCGGTGAACTCGGACCGAGTTATGGGTTGTTGCCAATCATCCTTCTTCCAAGTGCCTTTGTCAGAAGAAAAAGATTCTAATCACTATACCAATAACCATCACAATGGCGTCGATTCTGGTGGTGCCGCCTCCGCCGGTATCTTACCTTTTAAAGAGTTTTCCCTAGCTGACCTAAAAGCCGCTACCAACAACTTTAGCCCTGACTTTATCGTTTCTGAAAGCGGTGACAAGGCGCCCAATGTCGTCTTTAAAGGTCGCCTGCAGAATCAGGATAATCGCACTTGGATCGCTGTCAAGAGATTTTCCAGGACTGCCTGGCCCGATCCTAAGCAGTTCGCTGTAATTATCTACTTTGGGATTTTTCTTCGTTTTTTTTTTCTTAAAATGAACCATCTCTCCGTTTGTTAGGTTTTGTTGTTATCCATTTTCATTGAGGTTCATCTCTCTGGTAAATTTCTTATTGAAGGATGAGGCTTGGGGTGTTGGCAAGTTGAGGCACAAAAGGCTAGCTAATTTGATTGGGTACTGCTGCGATGGCGAAGAAAGGCTTCTGGTTGCAGAATACATGCCAAATGACACCCTTGCGAAGCATCTGTTCCATTGTACGTCTTGCTTTTCTGGGTTCATATTTTTTATCGATATATAATTTTTATGCAGATTTCCTGTTATCATTTTTAGTAGTGATTATTTCAATTTATAGCATTCTAGGATTGTTATTAGGTAGGCAAATAGAGGAGTTTTGGAGATTTTTTTTAAAGGCGCTGGAACTAAGGAAGATTCTTCAATATTATAAGGATGTCCACCGTTGAATTGTATATTTGAATCTTAGTTATCGTATTGCTGTTTCTTGTGTTCAGTTGATTACTTAGTATCACCTGCGAGCAAATTTATTCACTTTGTCTCGTGGTTTTAATTTGTGCCTCTGAATATAATTTTACTTGCTCGACAGGGGAGAATCAAACTATCGAGTGGGCCATGCGTTTAAGAGTAGCTCTGCATATTGCTGAAGCTTTAAATTATTGTAGTTCTGAAGGCCGTCCCCTGTATCATGATTTAAATGCTTATAGGGTTCTTTTTGATGAGGTACTGTAACTCAAGATATTTTTCTTTCATTGAGATTTGTTAGAGCAGAAGTGATAATTTAGTAGATGGTTTTGGGCCTTTTGGCAGAATGGAGATCCTCGACTTTCATGTTTTGGCTTGACGAAAAATAGCAGGGATGGAAAAAGTTACAGTACAAATCTTGCTTACACTCCTCCTGAGTATCTAAGAAACGGTATTTCCATTATTCTATTACAAATTTCATTCAAAATGTGCAGACTTTTTTAATGTGATTCAATAGTCTTAACAAAGTTTAAATACATTCGGCTGATATATTAAATGCCTTCTATAGTCATGAATGAAATGCTTTTAGATAATATTTTGTGAAAAAATAATTGCTAATTGCAACATGTAGCTTAATAGAAAAGCTTAAAGTATCATTGAGACGATCTTAGAGAATCATAATAGCTAAGAACTAATTGCAGCTAATCAAGCTCTTATAAATGCTCACTATTTTTTTTTTGTGTAAATGAATGTTTTCTTGGAAGGTATCATGCTGGCTCACTTATTTTGATGTACTTTCCAATTGGAGATTTATCTCTACTCTCATTTTCCACATGTACTTTTGGTACCCAAACAAAGGATGTTATCTCAATTTCTCTTCTTCCCATTTCCTCGCATTTTGTTAGACCAAAAGATTGTAGAAGAGAGAGTATAAATATTGTTTTCCCTGGTTTTGTCATGTAATGCTAGGCGAAATCTCCAATTTTCTCATTTATGAAATTTCTGAACTTTGTTATGCTATTTCTCTTTTTCTTCATTTACGTAATAATAGCTACTACTTCATGGGAAAGCTGTATGCCTACTTGACTGTTGGTTAAAAAAACCATATCCCAAGAGCAAACATACCCATAAAAAGAAATTTTCAAATTTTTGACTTTTCTCACAGTGATGGGGTTTTCAATGATTATAAAAAGAAAATTTCAAATTTCTGACTTTTCTCACAGTGATGGGGTTTTCAATGATTCGTGCCTATCTGGAAGCCAAGTGTAATAGTAATGTTGTGACAACTGGCAATTTTGGAGTCAGTAAGATTTTAATATTTGAGAAGAGAACAATTTTTTTGTTCCTTTTGGGATAATTCATGGAGCCTTTGTCCTTATTTTTGGTTTCTCCAATGTAGAAATGCTGCAATTAGGATTTTTATTATGCTTGTGCCAGATCAGAAGATTTTGTTTAGGCATGTAAACTTGAGAAACTATAGTATAACTTTGGTGAAGAACACTTTCATGCAAATGCAGTTTTGGATCATGGAGTTCTTCACATATTATCATTGAGTTTGTAAAGGCACAATTCATTGACGTATAGAAATTTGCATTGCTTGTTTTGATAAGGGCACATTTAACTTAATAATGGTTCTGTGCTCTTTAATCAGTCAGTGATCTGTCTGATTGATACTTCCAATTTCTTTTCCTGTTTGTGCTGCAACAAGGATTAGGTGAAAGGTCCTTGCCTCATTTATTGGTAAACCTATGCACAGAAGAAAAGAGAGCTCATTTAGCAGTCACTGACCTATGTCTGATCAAGGGTCATTTTAGGCTTTGAATTTTTTGTTGGTGAAGTTGGCTCTTTTAATGTGGAAAATATAGGCGGTTGATGATAACCTTTGGGAAGCTGCATGTTAGGTGCTCAAAGCATTAAAATTTACTAGACATGGTGGCCTCTTATATGTGCTATAAAAGTTTAATTTCCTATGCAATTTGATTCCCCTCCCCCCACCCAAAAAAAAAAAGGATGAGCTCCGAAAATTATTTGCAATCGTAATGGCTCTCATTTCCATTGCAATTCAAGTTTCTTGCTTGTATGATTGACTACTATTTGCTTTACATTCAGTTTTCTGGCAGTGTAACTGATTTATAATGTTCATTTTAGGAAGAGTTACTCCTGAAAGTGTCATCTTCAGCTTCGGGACTGTGCTTTTGGATCTACTCAGTGGAAAACACATCCCTCCTAGTCATGTAAGTATCTGTCCTCTGCCTGACTTGATAATCTTCTACTCTGGGACGTTAACATCTAAATTGTATATTCTAACAGAGCTGTCACTGATTGGAGCTTATGTTTTATGCATGTCTAGTCTTGTAACTAGAGCATTTGCTTACAGCCTGATAAAATATTACTCAATGTTTTGGCCTTATTATTTTTCTTTTTCTAGTTTCTGACCTTCAGCTGACTTGATAACTCATGGTCTTTTGTCACATTTTGTGAAAGAAAAATGTTCCAATTCCTCTCCTTTAATATGGGAACATCTTTTTCCACTTTAAGGAAGCCATTCTATCAATGCAAGAATGGTAGTTTCCTCCTATGTAGACTTTATTGTTTGTTAGAAAATGAGGAATTCAATAGAGTTGAAAATTTGACCAATGGAGATCAGATTACACAAGACTTCAATTAAATTATCACAAGAATAGTGGGGATTTTTCTTTATGTAATCTTATCAAGGATCACTGTTCATTTTCTTTATGTTTCATGCAGGCTCTTGACATGATACGGGGAAAAAACATCCTGCTCTTAATGGATTCTCACTTGGAAGGAAACTTTTCAACCGAAGAGGCAACAGTGGTCTTTGGTCTTGCTTCACAATGTTTACAGTATGAGCCTAGAGAGCGGCCGAATACCAAGGATCTTGTCGCCACCGTTTCGCCACTGCAGAATAAACCCGATGTAACCTTTCTTGTTCTCGTTTTCATATATTTATCTTGACTTGCACTCGACATTGAAAAGTCAGATGCTGATTTCAAAATTCTTGCACCACTAGGTTGCTTGTATAGTGAACTGCATTTCTAATTTGTGTGTTGACTAATATGGTTGTTTCTGTGCTTGTCTATTATCTATTCAACAAGATACTACATAATATCTGGAATGTGGATGGGTTTTTCTTTGCACTTGGGAACTGATTGTTTGGCATGCTTTATGAGATCTTTCTGATGTTTTGGTGTTTATTACCCATGATGGATTCAGTTTCTAAAACATAAATCTTTACTTGCAGACCCCATCTTATGTCATGCTAGGAATCCCAAAGCATGAGGAAGCACCTCCTACTCCACAACACCCACTTTCTCCAATGGGTGATGCATGTTCACGGATGGATCTTACAGCTATCCATCAGATTATGCTAGTGACACACTACAAGGATGATGAAGGAACAAATGAGGTAATTTAACTGTTAAAATGTACACCGCTGCTGCCTGTTTCTCTAATGCTGTGTAAATAACTTTCTTTTAATGTGAATATGCAGTTATCTTTCCAAGAGTGGACCCAACAAATGAGAGATATGTTGGATGCTAGAAAGCGTGGAGACATGGCATTTCGTGAAAAAGATTTCAAAACTGCCATAGAATGTTATTCTCAGGTACGCATCATCTTCCTCCTGTAGATTGAGAAATTAACATCACCATGTAAAAATTGTAAAGCTTGAAAGTGCAACTGGCCTATGTAATTGTTAACATTTGTTACCTAGTGGTCAGTGAAATCAACAGATTTTGATCCATTTAATTCTTGGGATGGATTGATGTAGGCCAAAGGTTTTCATGACCTAGCTGAAAGTTGAACGTGTCAAATTAGAATTCTGATATCTCGACCCAAAAATAAATCCAAACAATTTTCATATGGTCATGCTGGTCCATAATTTTGCTTTAGACGGTCTCAGTGATGAAATGGCATAGGATTTCTATGCAATGCGGTGATTTGTTTGATCATATATCACATATATACATAAAAGAATATGGTACTACTCGTACAAAGAAATGAATGCATAATCCTTTCACATGCAGTTCATAGATGTGGGAACAATGATTTCTCCAACCGTTTATGCACGGAGAAGTCTTTGCTACCTTCTATGTGATCAACCGGATGCAGCCCTACGAGATGCAATGCAAGCACAATGTGTATACCCCGAATGGTCTACAGCATTTTATATGCAAGCTGTTGCCCTTGCGAAGCTGGACATGCACAAGGATGCGGCTGACATGTTGAATGAAGCTGCTACACTAGAAGAAAAAAGGCAACGCGGGGGTGGTAGAGGATCTTGAGAATTAAGAGACTGTAATATTCTTTTGTAGCTTGTAGCTGGTCAATGGCTAAATGTCTGGGGCTGGTCTAATGGGGTTTAGAAATTTGGTTTTCATCCAAAATGTAACATAGCGAGGGAGGGAGAGCTTGGTTCTTTTGTAGCAGCTGATTGCAAAATTTTTATTCCTCTGAAATTGGATGAAATAATTGATTATATGCATTGCTAGTCGAGGAATATAATCTAATTTAAGGAAAATGTCACATAATGCAATAAGATAAACCAAGTCATATTCCATTGATGTGCCACACTCTTATGTATAACAATTCATACTTATCCCATGGATTGTTAGGATCGGAACATATTGCATGAGAAATAAAGTTGGTAGAAGTTCCATTGAAAAATATTAAGTAGCGTGGTAGGAAGGTGTGTGGAAATCAAGGATTTATATTGACCATGCATTCCATCTTCAAATTTGAATCCTGTGCAAGTTGGTAGCACAAATGGTCCATGTTGAGCAGTGTCGAAACTAGACTAACACATTTTGGAGAGGGTTACATTGTTTATATACATGCCCAAAAGTTTTGTTATATATATATTAGTTAAATCTCTTAATAAAATCGGCTCAATTTCATTTCTTTGGAGCACGTTCCGGGAGTATAAAGATGGTATCATTTGGAATATACACAAGGTTTTGGCAAAATGGTGATACCACACATTCATTGGCACATATGAGTGTTTAAAAAAAAAAAATTGTACCAGAGTTTGGCCTATACACACCTTCTTGAGTCATTCAGTGAAGTTGCCAATAAACTAATTCCGTTATGTGCTTGTTTGTGTGAAGCATATATTACAACATGGTCTTCATGCCCACAAGTGAAATCAGGCAACGTACAGCTCAGCTTTTCCATCAATGAACAGACTCATGAACTCTTCTCCGTCAACAGTTTCTTTCTCTATGAGGAGCTGAGCAAGTTTGTGGAGAATGTCAATATGGGTTGTGATGATCTGCTTGGCCCTTGAATATGCTTTCTCCACCAGCTCCCTTACCTCGGCATCTACCACATCTGCAGTGGCCATGGAGTAGTCTTTTTGGGATGACATCTGACAATAAAACTTACAAGTCAGGTTTTCACATTGTGATCCCAAATTTAGAGATTCTAATAACACGAGACAAGAAGGCAGTGAATCAAAGCAGCAGTTATCTAAATCAAAGCACAACTGGTACCTGTTGACCCAAGAAAGGATTTCCACCAGGTCCTCCAATGGCAACTTGTCCAATCTTTTTGCTGAAACCAAATCTCTCAACCATCTGTCTTGCCACCCGTGAAACTTGCATGAAGTCATTTGAAGCTCCAGTTGTCACATTTTCCTGACCAAAGATTACCTCCTCAGCAACCCTGCATTAGCAATGTAAGAAGAGTAATTTTCTTGCATAAATTTTTATAGCAGATTACCACGGATTCGACTGGACAACTGCATTGCGCATTACGTTATCTAAATAAAGCAGCAGCGTCCATTGAATTATGGGCCAAACATCAAATAGGAATTTGAGAAGCATATGTTCACTATTCAAGAGCAACTTTCATTGCAGGAAATATGCTAACTAGCCCCATAAATGCTCTCCTAGGCATAGGACCTGACTAGAAAAGTTTGTTAACCAACCTTCCACCTAGTGCAACAGCCATTTGATTCTCCAGGTAGCTTCTGCTATACAGACCAGACTCAAGCCTCTCCTCGCTTGGAGCAAAAAAGGTTAGACCACCAGCTTGACCACGTGGAATGATGGATATCTTGGCCACAGGATCATATTCAGGCATAAGCGCCCCAACCAAAGCATGCCCAGCCTCTGCATATCAGAAAGCAATAAACACAATTAGCCACTAGAAGTTACATCACTATAAAGGAGTAAGCAACAGGAGAAATCATGGACATTGGCATTTCATTTACCATGGTAAGCAACTAATTTTTTCTTCTCATCCGAGACGACAGCATTTTTCTTCTCTGGTCCAGCAATGATCCTCTCCAGAGCATCTGATATTTCATCTTTGCTAATTTCTTTAAGCTCACGCCTAGCTGCAAGTATGGCAGCTTCATTCATCAGATTCTGCAAATCAGCCCCAGTGAATCCTGGGGTTCTCCGGGCAATCTTTTCAAAGTCTACATCCTTAGCAAGTGCCTTTCCTCTAGAGTGAACCTTTTAGTTATAAAAAAGAAGTGTTAACATGCAGAGGTAAATGAAAGCAAGACTTATTGAACATAATCCAACTCCATTAGCTTGAAACATAAATGAAGTATCCAGCATAGTAACATGTTAAATGCAGCAAAGTAACGGTTATGAATTGTCAGAGCAAGCAATAAACCAGATCAACCCCAATGATCTTGGTTTACAAGCATTTTAATTATAGGCAAAACCGGGCACAAACTATGTCTAAAGTAAGGAATAGTACTCTTCACTAGCAAATTATAACCACAATGACCACGTGTTTTAACATACGAAGACAAATACAACTATTGAATCCTCTAAGTTGTACAATAATTCGTTTTATTCCCTTTCGCTTGCAGCATACTCATCACCTACTATATTAGCACTTAACAACTCGGTTACACTAGTTAATCCAAAATGGCTACAATATCAATGAAAGAAAAGAGCAGAGACAATAAAAAGAGAATGGAAACAGAATCAAATAGAGATGCTAACCTGAAGTATCTTCACTCTACCAGCAACATCGGGCCTGTCCACAGTAACCTGTCTATCAAACCTGCCAGGTCTTAACAAAGCAGAATCAAGAACATCAGGTCTATTGGTGGCAGCCAACACTATAACCCCTGAATTACCCGAAAATCCATCCATTTCAGTAAGCAGTTGATTAATAGTCTGCTCTCTCTCATCATTTCCACCTCCAAGTCCAGCTCCTCTCTGCCTTCCAACAGCATCAATCTCATCAATGAACACGATGCAAGGAGCCTTTGCTTTCGCTTTGTCAAACAAATCTCTCACTCTTGATGCTCCAACTCCAACAAATAACTCCACAAATTCTGATGCTGCGCAGGAGAAAAATGGCACTCCTGCTTCCCCAGCAACTGCCCTAGCCAAAAGGGTCTTCCCTGTTCCAGGTGGCCCAACCAGTAAACACCCTTTTGGAATTTTAGCTCCTAAAGCAGTGTACTTGTCTGGGTTCTTCAAGAAATCTACAACTTCTTGAAGTTCCAATTTTGCCTGATCAGCTCCTGCCACATCAGCAAATGTTACACCAGTTTCCGGCACTTCTTGGAATTTCGATTTCGATCTTCCGAAATCCATGGGCCCACCTAACCCACCGGGTCCTCCGGGACCTCCTTGTGCCCGGCGGAATAGAAGGAACAATCCGGCGAAAGCAAGGAATGGGAATAAAAGGTTTCCAATAAAATTGAAAAGCCCATTGCCAGTATCTCCCTCAGAGACGGAAATATCAACACCATTCATAGCTAGAATATCGATAAGATCAGGGTCATTAGGAACAATAACGGTGGCGCGACGGCCGTCTACGGCGGTGAGCTGGAGAGCAGAACCATCTTTGCTGAAACGAACTCTTTCCACTTTGCCTTTCTTGACGGCGTTGAGGAACTCGCTGTATCGCCATTGGCTTCCCTCCGGGAGGTCAGAGGTTGATTGGGATTGAGGTTTTGGGGCTGTGAGGAGAAGATTTTGAGAGAAAGGTGAGGAATTTGAGGCATTGGGTTTGGTGGGTAAGGCTTCAATTACCGGTGGTGGCGTCGGTGGAGTGGGATTGTCGACGGCGAAAGCTTGTGGAGATAAGGAGCTTAAAAGCAGAGTGGTTAAAGTAGCTTTCGATGAGATTGATTTCAGCGAATCTGAATTGGGCAATTTAGCTTGAACTGATTGAGATTTTCTTCCGGAGAAGAAAGGTAAAGGAAATGAAGATTTGGTGGTTTTAGGAGTTGGAGGAGAAATTAGGATTTGAGAACCAATGAAGTTTGAAGACAGCAAAGAGTTAGTGATTGAAGATGCCATTGATGAGTTGCTTTTGCTTGTTCAGTGGTTCTATAGTAATGTTATCTGTTGGAAGTCCTTCGGCCCTTCAAAAATCTGATCTTTTGGAGATAGAAAACAGTACTAAATACTACAAAAGACGGTGCTTAACTTTGATTTTGTTAAGGTTACTTAAGCTTATTTTTGGTCTGAGAAATAGATTTTAACATTTAATACAAGCCATAGATTTGATGTTGCTTGGGTTGCATTTACGTGTACATTGCAACATCCACCAGTCATTTTAAGTCTCTTCTGATTCTTTGTATGCCTCAGATTTGACCATACCAAGCCAGAGGCCCAGAGCCATGGCAAAGCGGTAGCCTTCCAGATTTTCAATTTAAAGATCATGAAAATTAGAGACTTTTCCGAACTTAAGACAAGGACTTGGAGTTTGGAGTTTTCTAGAGCTTTAGCTCAAACTTTTAAAGGCCTCCTGTCGTCAAATTTGTCCATTCTGTGATCTTTTTATTTGGGCTAATCAGACCACAGAGTAAGCCCATTTTAACTGCATTAAGGCCTTTATGTAGGCCCAAGTCAAATTTTGATTAAAGCCTATAATGTGGTCCAAATAATAAGCCCAAATACTGACCAAATCAATTATTCCTGCAAGCTGAGGCCTTGGACTAAGACATCTGGTTGGTGGAATTTTACCAGAAATTATTGTCTATTTCATAATTTCATTGATGAACTATTTGATGAAAAAAAAAGAAAGCAAACTGAGTTGAGATGAATTTTATGTATATTCAAGTATATATAGACACAAGGACAAAATTGTTTGATGTACATTTTGCATCAATTTTTGATTTAGTTGTTGAGAATGTGGAGAAGGGTAACTCTGGTTTTCAGAAGCTGCCTGTAAAAACATTCCAAATTTTCCTCAATTTCATGAATGCTCGACTCTAATGCCTGCAGCCCTTTTGCTACATTTTGGAGTTGAACAGGACTGATGTCTTTGCTTGATTTTAGAACAAGCAAAACATCATCAATTCTTTCCAATTCATTATTGTCTTCTTCTTCTGCATCAGAAACTCGTTTCAATTGTAGAAATTTTGAAACAACAGACCATCTGCTGCTTGTTCTTGGTTTTGAAATTGAAGGTTGAAGAAGAGACTCAAATAATGAACAACCCATACTTTCACTTTCTCTTATCATGTTAACTAAGTTGGCATCTGTTGTTCAGATTTCTTAAGGATTTGGAGATGACTTGCTTCAGTTTCTTTCTTGAATTCATATAAGCTTCGATGTCACTTGTGAAGTTGGATTCTCCGAAGAGACGATAGCTCCTTCAGGCATTCCTTCATCTGTGAAAAAATGTCCTTGCTGCTTCCGCACACATCCAATACCTTTAAAGATCGATCCAAAATCTTGTCTGATTCATTGGAAAGATCTTGGCATCTGACTGGAAATTGTAGTAAATCATCAATGCTTTCGTATAAATCTTTAAGGCTAATCAAGACCGATGAGGATGCTTCTTTTGATGATCTTAACCTATCTAATTGCACCTCTACACTAAGAGTAATAGGATGAGATAGTGCAGGCAAACTAATGGAACGAACATGGCAGGAAGCTTTACAAGTTTCGGCAATGGAAGCCATATCTTTTGCTTTGATGGAAATTGAAACTTGTTGAGCTAAACTGTGTTTCTCAATTATATTTACATAGAATAGCATTTACCAGTAGGCAATAGCAATTACATCCTGTATGTCTATATTAGCTGTCATGTCTCATCACTGTTCTGCTTCATTGGTGGATCTTGCTTCAATCATGGCCAACAGGAATCTAATCATCACCAACATGATTTGTTTGATTAGCATTTTAATCAATTATTACAAGCTTCACATGGAAACATATGGCAAGTTGTAAGTATTTTTCTAGTTTAAACTGTAATAAAATTGCTGTCAGGATTCTGCTTGCTGCCACTCACTGGCCATACAAAAACTACAATCCACTCGTGGGAATCTTTAATTAATTAAATTAGACAAAACTTGAGAAAAATAAAATTATTAGAGCATGTCAATTAATGAAACAGGAAACAACTTTGTCAGAGAACTGAATTATGTAACTAATCAGAGCATGATTCCAGGACATTTAGCTATAAAGAATTGCATTCTGCTTGATGTTCAGCATAGCCTGTGGATCTTGTTTCTGCCATAGCCAAAAATGAAACACGTAATTGAATGTATTTTTTGTGAGAAACTAAGACAAACTAACCCATGGATTGATCTGGATTGCATGTGGACTGTGTCCGTTTTAGATGAAACCATGTACAGGCTGGGAAATTCCAATTGCTTCCACCCACTATTGATTGCCCCATCAATGTATCTAGATCACTACAATCCGCTCGTGCAAATGTTTAGTTTAATCTTGCAAATAATACTTAATTAAGAGAACCTGTAAATGAAGATGAAACAAGATTTTCATAAAATGAGATGGAATTTCACATGCTGATATTCTCACTCAACTTGTTCCTGCAGCAATGACCATCTTCTGCGACTCGTGCTTCACAATTTATATACAGTCAGTATTATCTTATACCCGTTACTCATCCTGATCGCCTACAATCATAGAAGAAAAGCGTGGCAACGGTTTTGCCAAAATGGCCTCAGGAGAGCTAATTTCATGTTTACAAAATTCAATTCCCATCGCTACTTGATATTCTATGTATAATGGAGACAGAGAAGGTGGCTTCGACAAGTTCTAATCACACATTGGGGAAAATGGAAACCTCAAAAGCTACCTGCCATTTTCTTTCTATCAGCTTGCCTGCAAGATCTCACCCTTTAAATCTAACAGTTGAGGTACATTTGGAGAGATTGAGATCTTCACAAGCTACAGAATCCTCTTCAATTTGCCATAAATTATGTGGCATAAAAGATTTATACGAATCGGTGAATGATTTGCTTCACTTGAAGCAAACCAACCAAGCTATGTCCAGTGAATCAGTTGACAAGGTTTTGAATAGATCTGTCAGGCTTTTGGATATATGCAACAACACTAGAGATATTTTCTCACAAATGAAAGAACTCGAATCTTTTCTCAGGTGGAGAAAGACCGGAGAATCTTGCTTCACAGCTGAAATTGAAGCTTATTTGGTTGCCAGGAAGAAACTAAATAAAGCTATCTGCAAATGTTTGAAAAAATTTAAGAATGTGAACAAGAATGGCAGCAAGGATACCAACACCATGAGAGTGCTAAGGGAAGCTGAAGATACTAGTCTTGGCCTTAGTTTATCTTCCAAAGGCAACATCAAGATTGTCCATTGTTTCAAAGTTCCTTCAATCCAAAGTTGTATCAAAATTTGATGTCAATGAAGTGAAGAAGATGGATTCTGAATTGATTTCCCTGAAATCAAACAAAGACATTAATGATGCTCAAGTGCAAAATGTACTGGAAGGATTGGAGGCATTAGAGTCGAGCATTCAGCAAGTTGAAGAGGAGTTGGAGTGTGTGTATCGCAAATTACTGAAAACCAGAGTTTCCATTCTTAACGTTTTCAATCATTAGTTGATTTCGTGCCTTTATGATATAACTTTGTAATTACTAGTTATGCAAACATAGACAAATGCATATAATTCTTCTGGATATTCTAATATATGCAACATTATTTCTTCACCAGGTGGGAAAAAAGGTTCCAGGTAAACATGTCTGGAAATTTCTAAGAGATTTCAGCAACAGATTACTGTAGAACTTGAAAATGGATTCTTTGTATCTAGATAAATCTTGCAGTAAATGCGGTCTGAACAATCCTGATGACCTTAATTAATTAATACTATCAGAATATGTTAATTTGGTCATGTCCAGGGCAACGTGACTAACGTTTAAAATCATGATTTTTTATCATCATGGTATCAAAAATTAAGTCATTAGACTACTAATTTAGTTATCTTGAGTGTTAGCTTGGTAATACAATATGTTACAAGTTGAAACCAACTGTACAACCTTAATCCGGCTTAAGAATTTTCCATTTTCCCAAAAACTAGTGGGTGGTTATGTTCCTATTGGCAGAGCCAAACGAAATCTGAACTCGTGTGCACAGCAAACTTTAATTCAAATGGCAAATCTTGTGGGACTCGCTAGTTACTCAGCAACAGCCCCCAGAAAGGCATAGCCTGAAGGTTGACCTTATTATTGATTAGGATTAGCCACACGGCCTGCATCAATTTTATGTTGCAGGAAAGGCTGTCAAGATTCCACTTGCCTGCCTTAGAGATCTGCGCAATCTCCATTATCAACTCAGATCAAATTATATGGTAGCTCTTGTCACCATTCACGAAGGCAATCAGCTCGTGCAGGTTCTTATTCTATTCAAAGCCAACTCAGAACATGATAAAAAATTTGCAAATGGTAACATTTTATCTGCTCTTTATATATGCCTGCTCTACTGAGGTTAGCCATATCACCTGTGAATTTGAATATAAACTACAAAATGGCTACCTTCAAAATCTCTAAATCCAATTCCCATGTTCGTTCGAGCAGTTTGCCTTCTAAAACGCATCCCTTAGCTGCAAGTGTTGAAGAACAGTTGGCCAAGTTAAGGGCATCAAATTCAGTATGCCAGAAACTAAGTGGCCTCAAAGATTTATACGAGAGAGTTGACGATTTGTTTCAATTACCCCTAACACAACAGGCTCTTTCTAATCAAAATTCTGTCGACAAAATGTTGGATGGATCTCTTGTGTTCCTAGATCTATGCAGCACCAGCATAGATGCTTTCTCCCAGCTGAAGCAAACCATCTTGGAGCTTGAATCAGCACTCCGAAGAAAAAGGAACACAGAATCCACCCTGGAAACTGAAATTAAAACGTATATGGTATCCAGGAAGAGATTGACCAAAGCAATCTCCAAGTGCTTAGTGAATTCGAAGAGAATCGAAAAGAATAGCGTGGTGTTTCCCTCTGATAAGGACTCGGATTTTCAAGCCGTGATTAGATTAATGAAAGAGGTTGAAGAAATCAGCCACATGGTGTTTGAATCCCTCTTGTCTTTGGTTTCACAACCTAAGACAAGATCCTGGAATGCAGTTTCAAAGCTGTTTCGATCCAGACAGGAACTGTATGACAATGGTAATGAAGTGGAGAAGATGGAAGCTGAATTGCTGCTTTTAGTTGGAAAAAAATGCAGCAATGTACAACTGCAAAATATATTGAAAGGACTGGAGACAGTAGAGTCTAGTTTTCAGGAAATACAAGAAGAACTGGATTGTGTCTACAGGCGACTGCTGAAAACTAGAGTTTCTTTACTTAACATTTTTAACCGCTAACAGTCATCTGCAATTTTGCTTCAAATTGTAAATATATGAATACGTATACTGTGATATACTTGCATCAATTTAAATATCAATTATGAAATTAGAAATATATTTCTATCGATTTTCCAGTGTTTTCAACAAAATTTCTAGCTTTAATTCATGGTCTGAGAGATTGACATGTCACCTTTCAGATGGTTGTTTCTGCGTATGGAGGACCTACAATATATATATATGATTAATGTGAGAAATAGGCTGTCAAATGTCAGATTCAAGCTCAAACTATGGAATCTGATGTTTCCTGTTAATAAACCTCATCCTGCTTTTTTTCTATTTTTTCTTTCGGCTAACATGCAAAAATGCCCCTAATGTTTGCAAAAAAAAACAATTTTATTTCTAATTTTATCAAAATGATACAATTTTTTCATTGAAATAACGTAATCGTTAGTTTAATATTATTTCATCAAAATTTTACAACATAACCACGTCAGCAGTCAAGGGCAAAATTGCTAAATTTAGGAGCAAAATTGTTGTTTATGGCAAACATTAGGGGCATTTTTTCACATTAAACCTTTTATATTTTTGAAATATTTGCTTTTCGTCTTGATAAATCCCAACATTTTATAAGGGAAAAGTCTATTATGGTCAAAACGATGTTGTATGTGTATGATGAGGATGAAATCCGGTCAGATTGGACGGAGTTTGAAACCAATAAGGAAGACTTGCTTGGTCGTATTTGGTATGTGCACTCCGATGTCTAGGTAAGTTTTTGGACTTAGAGAAAGAAAATAGTGATGAAATATTATGTATTTGAAATGTAAAATAACATGATTTTATGGAAGACGGTAAGGATCACTAGCTGGTAATTCAATGTCAGAATAGATATGTGGCGATGTGATGTGGAGCAGATAATGGATGGAATAGAAACGTATATCAGTAGACTACTATAAGATAAGTTTTATTCAATCCCATCGGACAACCTTATCTAATTTTGTTCATGTCCGGCTATCCACTTGTCGGATCTTTTTGCTTCATAGGTCAGACATAATTTAGATCCACTAAGAGATAATGTTGGACATTATCACTCCTTAATTAACATATTCTATGAAGGTGCCATAAAAATATAATATTAAGTCCTTGGTAACTTATATACTATCCTTTTTGACAGAGAAAAAAAAAAAAAGAAAAACTTATACACTATGCTATAAAAAGATAATCTCAGTTTATGAATATAACAATAAATGACGGTGGACATTACCTTTTTAATACGAGAAAAAGTTGCTATCTAAGTTCACCATCCAAATGGGACTGCAGCAATAATTAAGCCTTAATTTCATAGTCCCTACTGAGTGAGGCCTACCATATATTTTTTTACGTCCAAGACCATATCCACTTTAGTTTTAAGTAATAATAAATCATTGGATATTACAATTATAAACTGGAGCATTTGCCGATATGCATAATATATATCTAGAACTTAGACCAATGTACTACTGAATGCAACTTCTATCTAATGTGCCTATTTCTCTGAATGGGTCAGAAATTATTTGACATGATCTATTTGTAAAAAAGAAACTAACTTGTTCCTGTCGGAATTATTAATCGATTAGGGTGCTCGTCCGTGCATTTTTAAGTGGAAAATGCAGGTAGTAGATGGGTCCATGGAGGGGCGATAATGAATGCAGTCCACAACTAGGGAAACAATGGAACCAAGAAAGGAAAATGTAGCTTCTTTTTGGGATTGATAAGTCACACTCGAGTTTACTATTGGGCCTTATCATGGACTAGCACTTGCCATCATCCAATAACTTTGGTCCATATACTACAAGCCACAATAATCCAGTACAAAATTATGAATAATTGGGGACCAATTATTTTTATATTCATTGAGGTTCTTTTGTACTCCTAACTTATTTGACACTGACACTGTACCAGCCAACCAGAAGAATCATGGTGAGTAAGGACATTAGCCCTCCCACTTGTCCTCCTCATTAAAGTTTTTTTTATCATATATTGCATATCATTTATCCATAAAAACATACAAGATTATCATGCAATACCGAAAGACATTTTCAACAATACTATTGTTACCGTTACAGATATACGAGAATAACAAATTTCATAATCCTCCGCTAGCACTTGTGAATTCAAAAACACAAGAAGGGAAACGTCATTACAGAAAATGATATTAGGACAGTAATGGATCAAGACGTGCACCGAACAGAAGTCATGATAAAGGGTCCTCTTTTCGAAAAATAAAAATCAAATTAGATATATATATATATATATATATATATATATATATATATATATATATATATATATATATATATATATATATATATTGTTATCTTTTGTCGTGGGTTCGACATAGGATTTTCTAATTTTTTTTCAACTAAATAATACTTTTATAACTTAGTTTTCACATTTAATACAGAACCAACAACTTATCCAACAAAATAAAAGGGATTTTTGCATCTTTATGCCGTGTACAAGATGTACTTGTTGACTTGGGACGGTAGCTGGGGCCCAATTGTAGCTGGCGTCTGTGGCTTTTTGTATGTTAGGAGTGAGTGGGCCTGGCCTAGTGAATTGATGCATTTGTGAGCCCATTAATTGTGGACCGACCATGATTTCTGGATCGTCTCACATATTGAAAGAGATGTTTAGATGCTCATACATCCCATTGGCTTCATTCATTTCTAATTTATCAATTTTGTTGTATTTTTTTAGGCTATATATGCAACTACCTCTTCATACCTCTAATCAGTTATTTTTATTGCTTCAAATACAAACAATTTGAATAATTGAACTAGTTGGATTCAATTTTTTTGGTTAGAACCGAACCGAGCTCGTCGAAGAATAACCATGCAAACTTCGAAGAGAATATGAGTTAATTAATGACATTAAAAGGAACGAAAATGGTAAGTTGCTTTCGATGGAAAGAAAACAGGGCATGTTTCATGGTGATATAGACATATACCAATATTTCGTTGATAACAAATTCAAATGGTCCATGAAATTACTGGATGATAACTAAGGTGTCGTGGTATATTTTATTATCAGTGAATTGATTTTGGATGGGCCACCAATCAAGATAAGATCCAAATCCGCTCTCAATTTATTGGAATTTCCACCTCAGATATATCTTATTTAAGGACTGCATAAAATTATTTATTAATCTCCCCCACTCTATATATGTATTACACAAGACTCACGCATCGATTCCCATTGGAAAAATTAATTGAAAATTACTTATAGTTTAACGGTTCAATACAAATAGTGGTATAAGACTATAAGTAGTGATTAAAAAGAAAAGCTTATAAATGTGAAAAGGAAATTTGGTTGAGCCGCCTTGGTTTTGTCAGCAATGTCTAAGCACAACTCACTATCTATGTCAGCTTAGACATTTATTGGCTATTGCGGGGTTAATTTCATACATATTTATTTAAATTTGACGGTTTTAACGTTATAATTACTCCCTTCATTTTTTTTTATCAGTCACTTTTGAGTAAAATCTAAATTCTATTTATCTGTCACTTTTAGACTTTCAATGTAATTTAATTTATTTTTTCAATTTATTTTTGTTTCCCAATAAAGTTGGAACCAATCAGATTTGATAATTTAGTCTTAATCACGTAATTTAATACTAACTTTAAGTCTATTTATTATTTCTTAATCCTAATGAAAGTAACAAAAGTGACTGATAAAAAAAACGGAGAGAGTATTATATTACGATTTGTAAAAAAAAAATTAATTAATTTTTATTTTATAACAAAAAAAGCACAATAATTGAAAAATAAAAAATATGATCACCGAAATCATTAACAGCACCAAAAAGTACACTATATATCTTATGATCTTAAAATTATTTACAATATCAAGATTTATCGGATGTCCGATAGATAAAGGATATATTTATCTTTATATTTTTTTTTCAGTGATTGGATTTTCAATTTTTTAATTTTTATGACTTTTTTCTTATAAAATAAAAATTAAATAATTTTTTCTTTACAAATCGTATTATAGTGATCATAACATTATGATCACCAAACTTGAATAATATGAAATTAATATGCTATTGCACCTTTATTGGTTTTGTTTAATGGTAATTGGGAACAGAAAAAATAAATAACTAAAATAAAATGTGGAAATGCACGTGTATATATATATATACGATGGAGATGAATTATATAAAAAGTACTTAAAGGTATGATCATAATAATAACTTTTCATGGGTCCAATGCCTCATGGCTCTTGAAGGGTCACAAAAAGTTGGGAAGCTCAGCTTAGTGGAATATAAATATTCATATATACCCAACAAATAAATTCCAAGCTCGATAGAGAAAGTTATTATGGATAAAGAGCTAACATCAGTACAGCAGACTTGCAAGCGCAGGCATGCAAAGAACGGATTAAAAGCTGCTATATATATTTTTTTTTCTTTGTTGTTTTCTCTTTTTGCATTTAATTTCTTTTCTTTCTTTTTTTTTTCTATACACCAAATACTGAAAGTATATTAACAAATAAATTAAATTTTCTTACGTACTTAAAATAAAATTACACTACAGTGGCTAATTGTCAACAAATACGAATTCTTTTCCTACCATTTTTTGCCCTGGAAAATGATTAATTAATTCTCCTTTTTCCTTTTCTAGTCTAATAAATAAAATTAAAATTTGAAAAAGGAGAGAAAATAAACTCCTAGTTAATTAATTACGTACACACCTATTTGTAGAAAATCCTAAGTTAAAGAAAAGAAAAGAAAGAGACCTTGGATATATCTTTATATGGTCCCTATCTAACGAGCAATTTCAGTCTGCAAGAAAGCATTAAGCTCCACTTGTTCAGCTTCCCACTTTGCCTTAGCAATAACTCCATCATGCACAGGCTCGTATTCCTATTCAAATTCAAATAATAATATTATTTTTAAAACGTTATTATTTTCTTTTTCTTAAATAAAAACTAAGTGGGGTTAAAGAATAAAAGAAACCTCGAGTTTCTGAACAAGCTCTTTAGCATTTGAAGCAGAAACAATAATGCTACGTTGAGAAGGCATGATAAAGCCATCATCCACAGCCTTGTCAATGAATGTAAGCAAGAGATTGTAGTAGCCATCCACATTGAGCAAACCCACCTATTTCATAAACAGTACAATCGGTTAAGAGTTGGTCTGCGATTAAAAGTGCATAAGGTGTCGAATATTGTAATAAAAGAAATTATTAGAAGTTAGAGAGATGAAGTGTGTTTACAGGCTTGTCGTGGATGCCAAGCTGGGACCAAGTAATGACTTCCAATAACTCCTCCAAAGTGCCATACCCACCTGATGATTAATAATAATTATTGTGGTTATCCTGATAATAAAAATTGTACTTAATTTTGATGATAATTTAGAGGGAGAGAAAGAGAGAAGAGAGAGAGATAGAGATAAAGAGAGAGACCAGGTAAGGCAATAAAACAGTCAGAGTGGCGGGCCATCTCAGCTTTTCTTTGGTGCATGTCTTCTACTGGTCTGACTTCCCCGATTGTTTCTCCAGTTATCTGCTTAATAAAAGCAAACCAATAAGTTATTTATACGTAGACATCTAATAACTTAACCCATAAAAAGAAACTAACCAGTATTCTATTTTTGGATTGGAGATATCTAATTTCATAACAAAACCAATTATTATTATTTATTTTTTTTACCTCTTTGCTCATCAGAGTTTTGGGTATGATTCTGGAAAACAAAAAACAAGAATTAAACCAAGAATTTAAACAGTCTAGATGAGCAAAACGGCACAGTTTATACATACCCTAGTACATGTCCTCCTCCACGATGAACTTCTTGAGAAACTAAACCCATTAACCCAAGACTTCCTCCTCCATAAACCAGATCCAATCTTCTCGACACCTTCACCAAAAGAAATACCATTTTCCATGATTTTGAAAGAAGAAAACACATACTTAGGAGAGGATTTATTCAAATTAAAAAGCTTTAGAAAGAAAAGAGTACCAGTTCTTGGCCAAGTTCAAGAGCAGCGTCTTTATAGCAATCTTTCTTGCCTGTACTGCTACCGCAAAATACACAGACTCTTTTGAACCTTGACTTAACTACTTTTCTCTCCTCCATGTCTTTGGTACTTTGTATTTGATTTACAAAAAGAGAGGAGCCAATACAAGAAGAGATATGTGGGTGGATTTTCTTTATATACAGAAGAACAGGATAATTTATTGTCAACCGTGGAATCCTGGTAGGCCACGTGTATTTATAACCCCAAAAGTATTTGCTTTACCAACTTCGCCGACAGGATAATACCTTCCGGCTCATCCTCACCAGTCCACAGAACTGGACATCTATATTAGACTCGGGTCAAAGACTTTTAACTTTTTTTTTATTATTTTCAATTTCTTAATTCATATTTATAATTTATTCAAATTATTTTGTGCCGCGTTGATGTAATGCATAACATCCATAAATTATTACTAGGACAAGTGAAATTATTTATTTTTATTTTAAAAAATTAACAAAATCTGTAACTCTGCTGTTATCCATTCGCATATAATTTAGGATTAGGAGCTGATGAGTGATAAAAATATTACAAGAGCTACAACTTGAAGTTTATTAATTTTTTTAAAATATTTGACTTTATATTAATTTAAATATAGACTTTGAAGAATATCCACATAAGCACCTATTTTTTTAAAAAAATTAAATAAAAAAAATTATATTTTTCAATGCTGACTCTCTCTATTCTTTTAGTTGGTCATCATTCCAAGTTCCAACCGTGGACGCTTGGACTTTTACTACTACTCCCAATTAAATTATTAGCAGTGTTTTATACTAATTAGTTGTAACAAAAAAAAAACTATATACTAGTACAATTTATTTCATTATACTAATCTAGTGTTAATAAAATAATCAGTTGAATCCCTTTTCTTGGTCCTAATCTTGTGGTTTTCTTGTTTGATGGGTTCCTTAATTCCTCTTCTGTTAACATGTAATGTATTTGATCTTATAATAATAATTTATGTGCTCTTATTTACTAAGCTATTTGTATAGGTATCTGTGGAATGGGATATAATATTGTTATACAGAAAATACAGTCCAAATAAGTATCCTTGGCTAACAAGCCAAACTTTTGTGTACAAATAGAGTTCCAGTTACCATATTTCTTCCAACATACTCTTTACCAATATAGACATCAGAGCATCAATTATTGCTGTTTGCAGGTTTTCACCTAAGACCGTCTTAACGGGTAAAATTTCATACCAAAATTATCAATAAACAAAATGATAAATTTAACAGTTAAATATATTATCCCATCACTATTTTGATTTCGCTGGTGCTGTTCAGAAACAGTAAAATTATATGATCGGTGAAAACTCAAACACCATTATTACAGCAAAAGAAGCAGATAGAATCAGTACAAAACTTGGACAGTAGGGACAGTCAAAATTAGGGATGCTCAAGAGGAGGCGGAAGTGGGGAATGGCTCCCCACCTACTGTCCTGCACACGACGAGGCGGGACCGTCTCCAAAAATATTTTAAGGGAAAAAATTTCCTCAATCTACATTCCCATTGAAATTCTCTATCCCCACGTGAATCCCCGTTTTTGCATAAAAATATTTTATTTTCTTAAAAAATATAATTATGACTAAAATATAATATTTAACAATTAATTATAATTGAAATATAATATTTGAAAATTAAAAAATATAAATTTAATTACAAATTAAATTAATATATATTTTAATAAATGACAAAATTAAAATTAAATATAATTTAAAATTAAATTATATAAATAGAATTAAATTTAATTACTAAATTTTGAGGGCAAAAAAATTTCGGAACGGAGATCACAATTTCCATCCCAATCCCGAATTCTAATTAGGGGAATATTTTTCTCCTGTCCCCCGCCCCACAGGAAAAATTTTCGAGAATTTTTCATCCCATTCGAGACGATTTTTCATCAGAGACGGAGATTTCCCATCCCATGATCATCCCTAGTCAAAACAGTAGAAGTAGCTGAAAAAATAAACAATAAAGCTGGAAACTAAGTGGAGTTTAATTAATGGACATTCTAATTTATTGGGGCAGCATAAGGGCAACCAAACAGTAACCTAATAACCCTAATGTGGCTTTGCAAGCGACCGAGACTGGTCTCTCTTGATCGTTTTTTCAACATTAATGGAGAATTTTGGAGGCTGAGAGCACCACTCTAATTAGCAAAACGAATACAGGGCTTGGGACTATGCAATATTTAATAATTACTAACAATGAAGTTATTTTTATTTAGTTTTTTTTTTCGTAATGCAGACTTGTGTGCCCTATTTGCTATACAAGAAAAATAGCTTTTATCTTGCAATTATGGCCCTTTTATTAATGCAAACATGCGGTGAAATTTTAATCTGCCATGTATTTATATTAACTGAAGGGAATTTCTGCCAATGTTAGGTTCATAGTTTCACTTATAGCTCGAATAAATAAAAAATGAAGTTTTTTCTTCTTAAAATAAAAGTAGTAGGCAAATTTATTGACTGACATTCTAACAGTAGAATTTCAACTACTTAAAATATATTGTTTGTTGAGCATCAGTATTATCCATGAGAAAGAAAATACACGCAAATTCTAAGTCCGTCAATGAAAGAAAAATCAAAGATCAATTACAAAAATTTTCGTCATATCATGTTTTATAAGTTTTGTCGTAAAGCTTTGGTCATAGGTATTTGTATCAGTTTTTGTGTTTTTTTTTTTCTTGAAAAAAGGAAAAATAATTCAACAAACAATCAATTCTTATTGTTTATTAATTAATTTAAAAATATTGAAGGATCAACAGTTTTCTTTTCTTTAAAGAGCAAAAGAAGAAATTAAACGAAAATGAAATTTCACATGGTTGAAAAACCCAAAAAAAAAAGTATAATAGTGAAATTATTTTTTCAGACTTAATACACAAATTACATATCAACTTTATTTTATAATTCATTTGAACATTCAAATTTTAATAATAACATATTGAATACATATATTTATTAATTTTGTAAATAATAAATATAAATTCATATCATTTTTGAAAAAATTAAAGTATGTGATGTTTAATCTCCCTTTGATGTTGAGTACTCTGGTTAAATGTTACGTATTATAATGTTTTAAAAATTATATAAATATATATTTATTATTTATAAAATTAATAAATATATATGTTAAATAGATCACTATTTAAATTAAATTTAAGTATGATTAATAATTTAAGGTGGTAAAAAGGAGAAATGTGCATAAAATGGGAGGTGGAAGAAGAAGTTGGGCGGGTAGAAAAGGAATTAATAAATGATGATAGGTGAGAGTGGCAGCCACTTAGGAATTGTTCAGAGTTGGTGGGATGGGATGGGATGGGATAAGAGAAATTTTCTTTGATGTTTCCTTCTCAATGCACGTGACTACTCCCCACCCCATCACACGTGCAATCTCTTTCCCACTTCTCTTTTTCATCCCACTTTTTTTTTAGGAACGGACGTGACCAAAAAAATTAATTAGTCCATTAATATTAATTTTTCAAAATTATTAATCATTAACTAATTCGTTACATTCGATTAACCAGTTCATCAGTTTCGATTTTTCGGTTTGGTTAACCATTAAAATTTATAACATAAAATTATATAAAAAAATTAGATAAAGATTAATTCAATTTTCAATGTGTAAAGTAATTTAATATAAAAATTACGAAACAAACATAATTTACTAGTTAAAATTCATGTTTTAGAAATTAATAGCTAATATTATAAAATATATTTGATATTTATTGAAAATTACTATGTTTGATTCTAAGTCAAATAAAATTTTGAATAATAATATAATTAAATGCTATTAAGTAAAATATAAATACCAATATATGATAAAAATATATATTTATAAAAGTTAATTATATACTATACATAAATATTGCTATATAATTAAAGAGAATGATATAATATAAATTTTATAGGAAAATATAAAAAAAATTAAGGTATAAAAATAAAAATATAATTTAAATATACTTTAAGTATTATTTTATGTAAATTTTAGAGAGAAATAGAGAAAAATTGAAGATATAAAAATTATATATATATATATATATAAACCGGTTAACCGATACTTAAAAACCTAAACCGTAATCATTAACAAAAAATATAAAAATTAAAAATCGTAACCGAATCCATCGGATCGGTTAACCGTAAAAATTGAATCGGTTTCAGATCAATTTTACGATTAACCATATTTTCGATTTTTTTTGCTCATCCCTACTTTTTTTCTTCTATTTTAGTTAATTATTTATCTATTCGATTAGTTTAAATTTACATTATTCATTTCATAAAAAAATTGTATACAAAATTTGAATCTAAAAATTTTAATTAAGAAAAAAAACTCTTGTCATTACAATTTATTTTTCAGAGATATTATCTTAACTCAATTATTGGAATCTAAATTACAATACAATATAATATTTCAAATATATATAATAATTATATCTAGTATGTAACTTGTTAAATTTAGTTTCATACTCAAAATAATTTTACTATTCTTGAATACCTTATGATGAAATTGGATTACGATCTTATAATGCCCCCTATATAAAACCATCTCTGGTTGCAGCTCAAATCTAATAATAAAAGAGAGACTAATCATTTTGTTGATCAGTTAGCAAAAAATGGTGTTGCGCAACTTTTTTATTTCACTTGGTTTGATTAGGGATGATCACGGCGCAGGACAAGGGCGGAGAATGGCTCCCCACCTATTGCCTCTTGCAGGAATGGGGTCATTTCCGAAAATATTTCGGAGAAAAAATTTCTCTCATCCCCGTCCTCACGGGATCCCCATTCCCACATAAAAAATATTTTATTTTTTAAAAAATATAATTATAATTAAAATATAATATTTAACAATTAATTATAATTGAAATATAACATTTAACAATTAAAAAATATAAATTCAATTACAAATTAAATTAATATAAATTTTAACAATTAATAAAATTAAAATTAAATATAATTTAAAATTAAATTATATAAATTTAATTACTAAATTGTAGAGATAGAAAAAATTTGGGACGAGAACCACAATTCCCGTCTCCATTTCGATTCTAAGTCGGAAAATATTTTTTCCTGTTTTTGCTTCCATGGAAGAAATTTTCGGAAATTTTCAGGTCCATTAAAAATGGTTCCTCACCGGAAATGAAAATTCTTCGTTCCATGATTATCCCTGGGTGTGATGATCTTTCTTCTAGTGCATGATTATAGGGTCTTTATAGCCCAAAAGTTTCTTTCATGTAATTCTTTTTTTTCTTTTTTGATAAAATAAAAATAAAAATAAAAATAAAAGGATGTAAATGATTTTTAATTAGATAAAACATGAATGTTATTGGTGTGGCTTACAAGTAAGCCAAAAGCAATAATTACATATATTCCGTAATCAATTGCTATGAAGAACATTATAAATGTGGATTACCAATTCCAAATTTTGATTAAGCTTCAATAATATTATAAAGTTTGGATCCAATAATTTTGAAAGTTGTCAAAATTGTTGACGGGAAGAAAGGTGTAAAGGTTGGATCTCAATTATTCTGCCTTTGATTTGAAATGACACTTCTCCTAATCTTTCCTATCTTCAATTCGTTGCAGGTGGAAACAATCAGGTCATTGTTGCCAACTTTTTGAAAAGATAACAGAAGGAATATAATTTTTTTGAACTCAATTCACATCATTTTTTTCATCTGTCCAAACTATATTAAATAAAATGAGTTAAATTTTCTTTTATTCGACACTTTATGGTCAATTTTGGCAGTTGGCAAAATTATAGTCATGTGAACACAGACTTTACGCAATGCTTTTGGTTACAGAGATTTGGATAGTTAAATTAATGTATTAGCATACAAATCATTAATATAAAATAACAGTTAATAATAACAGGTTATTAATGGATTAAATTTGAATTTAGGTTATTAATGGATTAAATTTGAATTTAAGAAATTTCGGCTAGATAATTCGGTCATCATTATTTACAAATAAAATTATAAATTAATTTTATAAAAAAAAATATACTAACTATGCATTAGTTAATTAGATTCTTTAGCCTAGCAAGCACCCCATCTGTTTGGAAGTTGGATAGGAACCCTATTAACATTAAATAGCTTTATGGCCCACATTAACAGTTCAAACTATACAAGTCAAAACCTTGAATCCTTGGACAGTAACATACTTAAATTAAGGAATAAAATATGTCATAATATTCTAATTAAACTGCTACTTTTTCCCTCTCAACCACTCTTTCTTTCGGGAATCAGTCAAAAAAAGGAAAAAAAATATTGAAAAGGAATGAAAGCTAAGTAGTTCAGAATACGTACTAATCTTCCATGAAATTTCCTATAGAAAAAAAAAGAGTCATAACCTACCACGCAAGTGGACTATACTCTATGAAAAGGCTGTGTCCACATATTTCTTAAGCATCATCCATAAATCTAATTGACATTGGATATGATGTGAAACGCCAAGATCTATCAATTTCTATGAAGTGATGAATTATTAAAATTAAGCCAAATATGTAGTCTTGGACAGGTGAGTGACCATTTCATCAGTTTCATAGATTAATTTTATGCGTTGAAGCTTTTGGCTCAAGCATCAAAATTTTCCGTGTACAACTTGTAAAGGATGAAAATGACCTCACTTTGAACAATTTTTTTCTTTCTTAGTTTCTAATTAATACAATGTCAAATTTCAAAATTAACCTAAATATGCATTTCATTATCAAGCTTTACAATTTATTTAGTAGTGAAAATTAAAGATAAGTATGAACCCATTAACTCATCAATTAATAGTTTTATTAATCAGATTATGAATTTTGGTTAATCATTTATTAATTTGGATTTTTAGTCACTTTTTCGTATTGTTTTATTGGTTAATTATTAAAAAAATTTAATAAATTATACATATTATAAAGTTGTTTTTAATAGTTAAAATACTTTGAAAATTGAACATACAAACTAAATATAATATCAATTAAACTAACTATAATGTGAATTATACACATGTAATAAATAATTACAATAAAAAGATATTTTCAATGTTTACTTACTAAAAATATGTATGATAATCAAATTTTAGAAAGTCATATATAATAAAATTATGAAATACAAATATGTTAAAAAATTTTAAGTATAAAAATTAAAATATAAACTTTTAAAATATATCTAAATCAATTAACTGTTGATTTACAGTTAATTATTAATTTTTAAAAATTAAATTGTAACTTTAACTAATCATTTTTATTAATAAAAAATCGGCTTGATTTTAAATCTATTTTTTGATGAATTACAAATTTAACTTTTTTAATTATTGAAAATTCTCTCAAAACTATGGAGATTAGAATTTTTTTTTTTTTTTACGACCTGTCCCCACAATGAGCAACCTGGCTCTTTTAATGTGTGAGTGATTGTATATAAGTTAATGGGTCCAAAAATGAGAATCATGTACAAGTTGATTAATAAATTAGTATAGTTGGGTTGACTATTTGGGTAGGCAAAATTTGGCACCTTTAGCTTTTCAAGTTGGCGTGGACTTCCTTGTCTTAGACAATATTTTTAATTTCTCATCAAAGTACATTCTTTTCCTTTTTTTATAGTCATATTTTGCTTACAGTTAATTATTTTGTACAAACCTCTATGTGTTTCCACTAAAACGTCTATATAGTTAAGTTATATCGTTGAATGAATATGTAATTATTCACACAATTCCCATATAAGTTTTATTCAGCAATTTTGATTGTTGGGAAAGTTATAAACTATTCATTTTAGCCGTTAATATAAAAAAAGGGGATATCACGACAAAGAATAATATGAATTTTCTTGTAATTATCTTCGATTTGATATATCATTTTATAAAGAATTTTATAATAATGTTGTGCCTTTGGAAAATTCTTCTATGTTATCTTCATCTTTCTTCTAGAAGCACGAATAGTGAGTGGAGTTGTTATATTGATGCAGCAATCTTTAAAGAAAGTAACAAAAGTAGTTTTGGTGCAATCTTTAGAGATGTTAAATGACATTTTTTAAAAACTATATCAGATCGTTGATCAAATTTGTTATCTCCTTACATTGCAGAAAGTTTGACTCTTCGCTCAATTTTTACTTGGATTGAAACTTCCCTTCATACTAAAGGCATTATATTCATGGATGCTCAAAAGCCTTTTTTTTTTGCAGTTTGGTAGTTCTTTAGATGATTTTTCTAAATTTGATTTAATTATTTCTGATTGTAATATTTTTTTTTTCACAGATCAAATATTGAGCTGGCTTGTATTAGCAAGTATAATTAATAATTTTGAGGCTCATAAGTTAGCTAGAACTTTTTTGTTGTATGATCCTTTCTATTCTTGGGATGTTCTCCCTTCTTGATCTTTTCTTCAATAAAAGGTGTAGCATATTTCTCAAAAAACAATTATTAATAATGTAACATCTTTAGAAGAATAGAAAGTTATTGTCATTGGCAGCCAACAAATTAATTGTCAAAAGTCATTTTAATTTTACCCATCTTTCTCGACAAGGTGTACGACTTTATCTTGCATATGTTAAAGGTGATTGATTAGTTTGTCTTTCTAGCACCATGATTTTCAAACACGATGAGCGATATGAGGAAGAAGTTGGACTTCTTACCTTAAAACTACAAGAATTAGATTGATTATTACTTGGACCAAACATTAATTTTCACATTAAAAAAATGTTCGCTGTCTCCTATTTCTTGTCAACTGCTTTTCAGCTCAAAACTATGAATCGATTAATATTATATTAGACACGTAGCTTATAAGATCAAATTTATCATTAAAATACAAGAATTAAATTGATTACTTGGCTATGAATCACAAGAGTCACTGAATTTATATTAAATTTCAATAGTCTTTTAAACTTCAGATTTTATTATTCCAAACCCTCCAATTTTATTTTTTCTCAATAAAGTAGTTGCTAACTTTTGATAGAATTTCAGACAGGAAAATGTGTAGAAAAAATTTTTAGCACTACAGCTAAATATAGGATATGAACTCTCTTACTTTGCATTTAGCTTATCAAAAATTTTAGAAATATAAAGGAAATGTTAAAAAAAAAGTTAAAAAACCAATATTTGGTTCTTTTGAAAAAAAAACCAATATTTTGTTATTTTGAACATAACCATTTATGCCTGCAATTTCGAGACTAAAGTTATGCACTAGCAAATTAAATCACAAATTTGATTAAGGATTGAAAAAAAACATGTTAACTATATCGCTAATTATAGAAATTTAATATTTTTTAAAACGATTTAAATAATATTATCTTCATAAGTTAATTTTTGGTGTTCAATACAAGACTATTTTTCTTAACATGGTATCCAAGTCATTAATTTTGTGATGTTGGAATATCAACAGATGTCCAATCCTGTAAATCATGCTTCAAATTTTTCACATGTGTTCGATTCTAAACTTTAAAAAAAGTATATCAAGCATCAAATATTAGCTAATTAATTATAAAAATATAATAGTCCTTATGATGGTTTGGATAATGTTAATTTTATAAGGTAATTTTTGAAATTTAGTTAAATTTAAATTCACTTTCTTTAAAAAAAAATAAAAATTAAAAGGTTAGGGACATATGTACTGTTTCTAGTTAGCTGACTAAGTTATAGGAATGTAGAATCTGCAGTATCCAGTTTGGTAGTAACCAAAAAGAAAAAATACAAATTTCTTAAGTAGATTTAGGTTTTATAGGATGGGAATTTCTGAGGGTGGGACTTAAATCTAACGCAAAGGTTGATTGCATTATTTCCAAATATATGTGGTCCTACGCGCTGCTATTTTATGACTTTAGTTTCTATTATTTATTTCTTCGTATATTTGCATGTATAACAAATACACTACCAAACTACAATAATAGTACGTAACATTACATTGATTTCTATTAAAGAATTGAATTTAAATCGTTCTTTTGTGTTGCGAAGTTGGAAAGCTGGCTAAATTATGCTACATATGTACTGAGAAAAATTACTAATTTCAATATACTCAAAGATTTATTGCATGAATCTCTGAAGTTAAAGAACAACAGACTAGGTTTTCAAGAACATGTTATGGATATCGAAGAACATTCACAAGAATTTCTAGGAAGTTGCTTACTAGGGAAACGTGGATCTTATCTCAGATCTGTTGTTGAGTCCAGGGAGAACAAGAGCATCTCCAGTTGTAACTGATGTTATATATATATAACTCGTAAGAAAATAAATAAATAAATAAATAAATAGTTCTTATTTGAATTTTTAAAGGTTCCATATTCAGCAAAAGTTTGTCTTCTCTGTAACAATTAATTAAACACAGGCTGGCACCGCATGCTCGTTCATGCATACATTACAATATAAGTCTAAATCATCAACACCACCATGTCATAACTACTTCAATACCATTTCTATGAAACTGGACCAGCAGGTTCGATCAAAAATTTGAGGATCTGCCTTTGGTTTGTATAGTATGATATGGTGTGATAAAATTTCCAAAACAAATATAAAAATCGGGGTCTAATTTAATTGAATTAAAGATCGGATGATTATCCAATGACTTGTGGAGTTTTAAAGATACTCCAATGGTAAAGTCAATTTTTTACAGTACAAGAATAATAAAAAATTATAGAGAAAATAACGGAAAAAATCATAACGTTATAAATAACTGACTTGGCTATTTATAACGTTATAAAGCCAGCCTAACATTAATGCCAAGATTTCTGCTTATAATCTTTATAGAAATAAGCTAAAGAAAGAGACTCAAACATGCCTACGCTCACTCAAATCAATGACTACCAAATCTTTCTTTGTAACTTCAGATCATATGGATCAGAAGCTTTTGGTTGTTGCCGAAGTAATTAAAGAAGTGAGAGTTATCGCAATCTCCATTATTGAATCTTTATTGTCTCTTATTTCTATCCCATGGATGGATTAGAAATCTAGTAAACAGTCTTTTAGGTCAAAGTTGTTTAGATGAAGAGGTCAAAGTTTGTATGAATTTTGCGACGAAACGGCACTTCAGAGTGCGAATAAGAGACTGGAGGCAGTGGAAATCGCCATTGATGATCTCGAAGCTGAACTAGAGTGCATGTTTCGGCGTTTGATTCAAACTAGGGTTTCACTTCTTAATATACTTAACAATTAGATTCATACAAAAAAAAAAAAATTAATTGTGATTTTATTGTTCTCAGGGATTACTTCTTCATAGCTAACCAATCACCATTTGACACAAGTAATTGTACTTATTATTAACTCAATTTGTTGCATTTATTCTTTCTCATTAATAAAACTTGTGGGGTTTATGTTATTCCCACGCTTTAAATACAATATTAAGCTTTTTTTAATTAAGATAAATAATTAATATCTAACTAGAATTAGGTAATACCGATAATTATAAAAAAAAATAATAATAACAACAAAGAATTGTTAATTAAGATTAATAAAATAAAGGCTCTCAACAAGATAAAGCTAATCAAATTAAAACATTCAAGTCATTGATGTATTAATCATTTGTATTTTGTTAGAATTCTTATTTTGTCCTTTGAAATTTCATTTTACTCTTAGCAAGCATTGTGGAAAATATAACCAAAATCAATTATCAAGTCTATTTGAAGTACAAGACCACTAGCTCATTCAGGCATTTAACTCATTCATTAGGGAGTTCAAAATAATTTTTGTACAGACTAATAATAATTAATAATTGCCATTTTTTCCCTATTCATTTGGGTTGCGGAAGACAATTGTTTTTCGTCCCATAGCTTATTTTTTGATAGCATAATTAATTTTCTTTTTAAATAAAACAATTTAACAGCAAAGATTATAAGTCAGCGAAGCTATGAAATTGAGATCAAATGTGCAAATATACCTTTAATACTTATCAAAAATAACAATTTTATTCATAATATTTAGTTACATGTAATATTGTCTGTAAAGTTATCAAAATTGTGTAATTTTATCTCTTAAAAAACATAATTTTTAGTTTGACATTATTTCATCAAAATTATACAATGTGTACACATCAGCGGTTAAAAGACGAAATACGATTTAACTAACAGTTCCGTTATTTTATAAGCAAAATTGTACTATTTTAATAATATTAATGATAATATTACACGTATCTAAATATCAGATGTAAAATTATTTCTTTTGGTAAAAATTAAGGGTATTTTTTTTATATTAAGCGTAAAATTGAGTATTGAGTTTGAATGTAAGGGTGCACTTAAAAAAAATGGTTGACTTTTTATTCTGATCATCTTCAAGATGAGAATGCTATTCCAGATTAAGTTGGACGAAGAAGCTTATAGTAATCCAGAATTCATGCATTTTCCTTCTATACAATTAATTAAACTTTGTGGTTATGCATGTTCTTAAACGAATTAATTAATCCAAAACACTTAATTAGCATAAAACCATTATTTCTTCTAACATCCCACAGAGTGGATCAAGGTCCATTTGGTTCCCGACAATTGAAAGAAAATCCTCTAATTAATTTGCTTCAAAGCTAATTAAGCCAAAACCAAAGATGTTAATCCAGCAAGGACACAAAACAAAGAGTAGTGTAATGTTAGGGCATATGGAGGCAATTTGGATCTTAATTTTACTTTAATTCTGTCACCTAATGCAAATTAGTGTAAATAAAGACATGACAACCCATACCCTTTTATAATTAGAATATTGTTTACTTCACATTTGTCTCTAATACTGATTATTTATTAAAAGAAACACAGCCATGCAGGAAGCATTCCGTACTTTAAACAAATTTATTAACAGCAATTGTCTCCCTTGCAATAATCTGAAGATTCTTGTCCCTTGTATAAATTTATCAATCTACTGAATTTACCCTTGAATTTACCTTTCTCCTGACTTGAAAGTTGGACCATCAGCAAACCTAAATTCTGACCCGGCCAACCCAAAGGACGTTTCACTGCTGGTCCCAACTATACCTGCATCATTATTGTTATTATTTTTCAAATCGGGCCTTAGATCTCGGCTCAAGGGATTTGTTGGATTCTTGCTTCATAAACGGAAGCCCAGACACAGCTTGCCCCAGCCTAGCCTCCGGCCACAATAACTTATTCCGCCGAACATAAGGATTCAATAATGCTTCGTGAGATCGCCCTTCAAGAGTACCAAAAAAGAAATTCAGAATCACACATTTGTTAAGGTTCGCTGAATTTCCCTTTAATGCCTCATCCAACAGATAATTGAGCAACCAATAATGCATTCTTTTAAGATAGTACTTTTTTTTTAATTCACATATGCCAATATGTTGTTCCTTCCGTTTTTTTTATATGTCACTTTTGCTGTTTTCACAATAATTAAAAAATATTGATTAAGCTTAAATTTAGTATTAAATTGCACGATTTTGAATAAATTATCAAATCTAATTGATTCTAAATAAATTAACCTTTATCGAAAAATAAAATTGAATTGAAAAAATTTAAAATTACATTGAAAATATAAAAATGATAAATAAATAAATAAAATTTGAATCTTGATCAAAAGTGACAAATAAAAAACGGAGGGAGCATTTAAAGTTTGAAACGTAATGTAATTAATTCAGTTTGCTGTCAAAATAATGTTACTGGTTCACATCCAAGGGTAGAGGTTAGAATAGGAGACAGTTTTACCTCTCATCAGTGAAGATGAATGCTATAGTTAATTCTTTTGGTAATTATTGTTTGATTCCCAGATTATTTGTTTTAGCTATATTTTTAAACTTTCCGTTAATTATGTTTCTATTTGTAAATTTATATCTCTATCTTTTGGTATGTATAATACACAATTTTTCTTGTCCTTGGGTCACATTTATCCAGCCCAAGAAATAAGGGTTGGATCAGAACCTAAAAATAGTAATTTCTCTTTGATGTTATTGTCTCAGATTTAAGCCCAGTCAGAGTTAAGCCCAAGAGCTTCTTTGGGCATTTTCACATAAATACCATTTTTTTTCTTCACTTAACTTTGTATTAAGATGGTCATGGGATGTGGTAGAGCTGAAGAGCCAAAAGTATTTTGGAAGGAAAATTTTTTCCTTTTCCATCCCCGTAGGGATCCCCGTTTTTGCATAAAAAATATTTTATTTTTTTTAAATATAATTATAACTAAAATATAATATTTAACAATTAATTATAATTGAAATATAATATTTAATAATTAAAAAATATAAATTCAATCACAAATCAAATTAATATAAATTTTAATAATTGATAAAATTAAAATTAAATATAATTTAAATACTAAATTTCGGAGATTGAGAAATTTCGGGACGGGAACCACAATTCTCGTCCCCACTCCAAATTCTAAGTTGAGAAATATTTTTTTCCCATCTCCATCTCCACGGGAGAAATTTTCGGGGACTCCCGTCTCATTCGGGGCGTTTCCCAACCGGGGAGGAGGATTTCCCGTCCTATGATCATCCATACTTTGTATATGCATATATGTGAGAATTGTAATCCAATAATTTTGATACTTAAATTACTTATACCAATATATACTCATTAGTGTAATGACAATTAAATAGATAGTTGATATACTAATATGTATAACAGATTATAAAATCGAAAATTTTTATCTTTCATTTTGGTATATCTACGTATATGGATGTATAAGGGTATACTGAAATGTATTATTGCAATTTATAACTTAAATTCGGTGTACCATATGTTATATTTAACTTCAATTTATAACTATTAAAAATTTCACACTTAATTAGCATAAAACCATTATTTCTCCTATCATCCTACAGAGTGGACCAAGGTTCATTTGGTAGCCGACAATTGAAAGAAAACCCTCTAATTAATTTGCTTCAAAGCTAATTGAACCAACACCAAAGATGTTAATACAGCGAGGACAAAACAAAGAGTAGTGTAATGTCAGGGCATATAGTGTAAATAATAAAGACATGACAACCCATACCCTTTTATAATTAGAATATTGTTTACTTCACATTTGTCTCCAAAGCTAATTATTTTTTATTATCCCATTTTTTTATCTGTCATATTTTTTATTTTTACAAAAATTAAAAAAATATTAATTAAATCTAAATTTAGTATTAAATTATGTGATTTTTAATAAATTATCAAATTTACTTAATTCTAAATAAATTAATTTTTATTAAAAAAATTAAATTATATTAAAAATTTAAAATTGATAGATAAATAAAATTTAAATTTTAATTAAAAATAATATATAAAAATACTGCGGGATAAAAAGAAACACAGCCATGCATGCGGGAGGCATTCCATACTATAAACAAATTTATTAACAGCAATTGTCTCCCTTGCAATAATCTGAAGATTCTCGTCTCATTTTGGAAGAAACGAAATTAATAGTCAACAATACATATAACTGTCAACCACTTGTCATTCACAAACCATGACAGTTCCTGTTATTGGTGAAGTGTGTTAGTTACTTAGTTTAGATCAGGTTCACCATTTTTTTATGCATCATACTGGTAATAAAATGCTAACTATATATATTAATCACTATTTCACTTTTAGTAATTTTTATATTCAATTGGTTCATAAAATTTATATAAAATAGAAAAATATAAATATAAATTCGAAACTTTTCAGTGTATTAAAATTAATTTTATTGGTAAAATGTTTTCTTAAAACGTGTCTCTTCTATAAATTTATTAATGTACTGAATTTATACTTAAATTGAGCTGTATGTTTTTTTCACCTTTCTCCTGATTGGTGCTCGTTGGACCATCGGCATGCCTAAATTCTGACCCGGCCAACCCAAAGGACGTTCGCTGCCTGGTCCCGCCTATACCGGCATCATTATTTTTCAAATCGGGCCTTGGATTTCGGCTCAAGGGATTTGTTGGATTCTTGCTTCATAAACGGAAGCCCGGACACAGCTTGCCCAAGCCTAGCCTCCGGCCACAATAACTTATTCCGCCGAACACATGGATTCAATAATGCTTCTTGAGATCGCCCTTCAAGAGTACCAAAACAAAAATTCAGAATCACACATTTGTTAAGATTCACTGAATTTCCCTTTAATGCCTCATCCAACAGATAATTGAGCAACCAATAATGCATTCTTTTAAGACAAGTACCTTTTTTAAAAAAGAAAAAAAGTTCACATATGCCAGTATAATTGAGCTCTTATATAGATCTCCATTTTCACTGCCATCATGTGACTGTAGCTGAGTGAAGTTAGTTAGCTTATCCATGTTAATGAGTCATTGAGAGCGATGGGGAGCAATCGCCATGGCCAAGAGATGGCAGCTATTGCTATTTGCTATGATGGTTCTAACGTGTGAACCGAAGTAAAGTGCTGAAATCTCTCGCCCAAACCCTGGCCTATTGTTACAGAATTAAATATTTCAGGAAGATGGTAAAATTTGTAGCATCCACATGTCGGGAGCATGCGATATCATTTGTCACCTTTAAATATATCTATCTAAGTTCATCGGAATAAGGTTCTAACTGTTCTTGAAAAAAGATAATGCACGCAGTATGCTTCTCTTTACTTTTCTACTCACTGCATGCAACACAACTATCGGATAAAGTTACCAAAAAGTTACAGCTAATACAAACAATAATGAACTCACATCGCCTTATTCAGCAGTTCCATAAAATATTTTTAATATAAAATTAAAATGCAGCGGGATCAAGTACACACTGAAAACCAAATTCATGGAGTTGTCTAGACAACAGTATGCCCATGACAATATCTTTTGACAAAAACATTATTGAATAGAAAAAACTAATGCTGCCAACCAGTTTGCCCTGGGCACCTATGGTCAAACAGCAAAAACATTTAAGCTTTCTTCTTTGGCTCTTCTGTGCAGCTTAGGCATTGATGAACATTGGGCATGGTTCATCATCTACAACCAAAAAGATAATGGCATGATTTAGTTTTACAATGCAATAGTACAAAAAGTAAAACACTAAGTCTGCTCTACCCCTTGCGCAATTACTGAGGAATACCACATACCAAAAATAAAGGGCTTTGACAAGCAGAACTGCCAGCAAACAAACTAAACCAAATCCAGATTTATGAGGCAGGTCCTGGTAAATTATCTTCATTCTCAATCTCCCTAATTAATTGTTTCATTCCATTTCTAAAAATGTTAAATATACAGATGTGACAACAAAATGGACTCATAAGTCACTCCTCAAAAGGGGCATTAAACTCGTAGTATATCAAAATTTAATCAATCTCTCCTACATAGCACTAAAATTTGAGAGAAAAAAGTGAAAGCTGAACCACCCAAAAGGAGAAAATAATAAGAAAGAATTGACAGCAATATACTGAATAGATTTGAATAGGGCAAAACTACAGGAGACTATTTTAGAATTCCATAAGAAAACATTTTCCCAAACCAATATCATCAAAATACTAAGCCACATTTTCAAAGCATTTGAAAGAAGCCTTGGACACCTCATCCAATCTCACAAAAAAGTGCAGCAATTTCCTATCCGAGTGCAACATAGGTGTGAGAAGTTTCTAAAATGACAAATGGATCAAGATATGAAAAATTAAAAGCTTCTTCTTCACAATGAAATATTCAGGTTATCCCAGATCCTCTCAAACAACTTGATTGTTCCACAGATTATGCCATCATAATCAATATGTATTACATGATACATACATAATTGACAGAAGTAAAAGAGCAAACCTAGCCAGTTCATCAAACCTAATTATTCAACTGACACCAAAGTACATCTACCTTAGAAGAAGGGTAGCTCAAATAATGCATGATGCAACTTATCAAATAGTAGTGAGAATAGGTACCTAGTGTCCATGGCCATGCCCATGGTCATCATGGCCCTCCCAAGGATGCCTCCAACCCTAGAAGATGGCACCAATGTGAACATTAGTTGGAAAGAAAATTAAAGATTGAAAGGCTCAATAGCAAAATAAACTCTCACCAATACTACAGGTCCATCTTGCTTAGCCCTGTACAGGACCCAAAACCTGATAAACAAATCATAACAAACTTCAGCAAGCCACTTAATCTTGGCATTACAAAAAAAAGACTAGGGTTATTGGATTGCTCGGATCACCACAAATTTAAGTAAGAGGAAGTCATGCATACACCGTGCCTAAAATGCTGTTAATAAATCAAAGGCCCTTCTTAATCCAATTTTAATTTTAATACATTGAGATAGTATCATCCGCCTGCTCGGAAAGAAGCTAGAATACGTTTCACGATTTTAAATTCTTTCCTTTCAATTTATTTTCTTTAAATCTAATAGAGTTAAATCACTGATTTAGCTACATTATCCAAACATTTTTCTTTTCCAATAATCCCTTAGTTTACAAGGATATAATTGAAACCCTAAACATGAACTCTTATTTGTGCACCTGGTAAAGAAGCGAAAATAGATAAAATTAATTCAAACAAGCAGCTATGCTAGAGCTAATCAGACAAAGCAAGCAGAGCATAAGCCAATACACGATAACCAAATAAGAGGCAGTGCAAATTGATCGATGAAGAACCAAGAATAAAAGCATGTGCTTAACGTTTAGGGTTGTTGAGGAGAGATAATGGATAACAACTCACCACATGATGGCACAAAGGCCCTTTCCTGTGACTGTATGCCATCGTTTCGGCTGATGTATGGTCAAGCCTTTGTAAGTGTAGCCATCTCCATGTCCCCCTGCCATCTCTCTCACTGTCCCTTAGTGCTGTCGCCGGAAGCCCCAATTCTGAAATGATCGATGGGCATCTAAGCCCCAATCCTAATTAACTTCTATGCGCGTCGCACCTGATCATCTCTGCGTTTTCCAATTTTAAGCCTGGCCCAAAAGAACAATCCGACTGAAGTCCAAATAATGTTGATTATCTTTGTTATAATGGGCCTTTGGTAAATGCTAATTCTTAACGAGGGAAACATGAACCTTAGGTATAAGTATGCTAAAATCCAACTTAATTTTTGGAATATAGAAAATGTGTCTGTCTATTTTTGTAAAAATTATAATAATTTTTCATTTCATATAAATTAAGTAAAATTATTATTTTCATTTAAAATATAATTTTAAACGTAATTTTTTTATTATAATCTTAATTACTAAATATATATTAAATTTATTTATATTTTAAATAGTGACTATTTTAAAATTAGGTGGTGAAATAGCATATAGAATTTAGAGCTGCGGTTGGAGTTTGAACCAATGTTTTGAAACTCGGTTTTACTCGGACAGTCGAATCGTGACTCGGTAAAGAAACCAGATTGATCTAAAAAAACTCAAAAATGAAAAAAACTCGGATTGAATCGAAAAACTCAAGTTGAACCAAATTTCAGGTTGGACTTTAAAAATTTTTTCAGAAAAAAATAATAAAATAGAAAACAGTTGTTTTATTTTGTTATATTTCATATGTGTGGTTGGAGAATTATAAATTTATATAATTTGATTTATTTTTTTTATTATAATTAATCAAATTTTAATTTTTACCCAACTCAATCAAGCTTGTAAAATATTTTTTTGCATGAAATTATATATTTTTCTGTATAGTTTAGTGTTATTAATTACATGTATTCAAAAAACTTGCGGTAGTTTGTACATATTATAAATAAATTTATTTGAATGTTTATTTTTGATATTATATGGATTTATTTTAATATTTATTATTTAAAATAATTTATTTAATTTTTATATTTACAAAATTTATTAAACTTAAAATTAATATTTTTATATTAATATTTGATAATTAACAGATTTTTTAATATATTTTTATATATTGCATGTTTAAATTTTATAAATAAATATATTTAAAAAATAATAAAAATTTTGAGTTGATCCTATCGAATTAATTGATCAATAATTTAATTGACAGGTCAAATCGATCTCGGGATCAGGTTTCAAAACATTGGTTTGAACTCGAGCAAGAATGAGATAATCGTAAGTCTCTTACCACTTAGTTAAATGTATTTGAATAGTCAAATCTGGCGGTGCCTCACAGCGGTATCACTACGGGTTCTCTTCAGAACCCACAGCCTGACATTTTCTAAATTTTTTATAAAAAGAAAAAAATGTCCGTAGTAAAATATAATACCAAGAAAGCATTGTTACTGGGCTGGGCTGGGCATGCATCTCTAGCTAATTTTATTTGAATAATCTAGCCTTGCCATTGATCTTCACGTGCTAAATAAGGTTGACCTACAAACCATACCACCCTCCACAGCCGACATTTAATAAAAAATTAAGCAGGTAATTGTTGGCAAGATCACAACCACTAATCTTTTCAATCTAACGGATGATATGTCTTCATAGCAAAAATATCACCGGGTCATCCTATGGCACTTTCGAGTTCTAACTAGCTTGGAAGTTATAGGCTATTTATTTTCCATATAAGACTGCGCTGCAGGCTTCCTGGACATACTCCTTCACACAAAGAGAAGCATCGCCACGGAAAAGTAAGATGGAACGGAGCAGCACCACCGTGATTGACCCAAGAAGTGGCTTTTGCAGATCAAATTCTGTTTTCTACAGCAAGCGAAAGCCAATTCCGCTTCCACAAAATCATTCTATAGACATCACCACCTTTATCTCCTCTCAGGCTCACAATGGAAAGACAGCATTCATCGACGCCACCACCGGCCGCCATCTCAGCTTCATCGAGTTATGGAGAGCTGTCGATTCTGTAGCCACATGTCTTTCTAATATGGGAGTCCGCAAGGGTCACGTGATCCTTCTACTTTCCCCCAATTCTATCTTCTTCCCCATTGTTTGCCTCTCTGTGATGTCCCTTGGTGCCATCATAACCACCACAAATCCTCTCAACACTCCCCGTGAAATCGCCAAGCAAATCGCAGACTCTAAACCCTTATTCGCTTTCACTATTCCTCAACTCGTCCCCAAACTCATTGAATCGAATGCTAATCTCCCCATCATCCTCATAGACGACCAGAATTCCGCTAAATCCAAAGCTAAAGTCGGGACAACTTTAGGCGAGATGATGAAGAAGGAGCCGAGTGGGTACCGAGTCAGAGAACGAGTCACCCTGGACGACACAGCTACGCTGCTTTACTCATCCGGTACAACCGGAGAAAGCAAGGGAGTGGTTTCCTCACACCGTAACTTAATCGCAATGGTTAAAACAATCGTTGGACGTTTCAACGATGATAGAGAGCATAGGTTTATCTGCACCGTCCCTATGTTTCACATCTACGGTCTAGCAGCGTTTGCCACTGGACTGCTGGCGTCAGGGTCAACGATCATAGTGCTCTCGAAATTCGAGATCCACGAGATGCTATCCAGTATTCAGAGCTACAGTGCGACGGATCTCCCTCTGGTGCCACCAATACTCGTGGCGATGATCAACAGCGGCGATCAGCTAAAGTCCAAGTATGATTTAAGGTCGTTAGAAACAGTTCTGTCTGGAGGAGCTCCACTGAGCAAGGAAGTGATTGAAGGATTTGTGGAGAAATATCCAAAGGTGAAAATTCTTCAGGGGTACGGTTTAACAGAATCAACAGGAGTTGGTGCCTCAACAGACACGCTGGAGGAGAGCAGAAAGTATGGGACAGCGGGGTTACTATCGCCGAGCATGGATGCTAAAATTGTGAACCCGGAGACTGGAGAACCTTTGACCGTGAATCAGACTGGTGAGCTCTGGCTCAGAGGTCCGACGATCATGAAAGGTAAAGAGCGCGTTGCCGTTACTTTTCCTTTTTTTTATTTTTTTTGTAATATCTATATGTCGTTTTTGTCTGGCAGCATAATTAAAAATAAACAGTGGACTGTCTTTTTTCGAATAAGTAATAGTAATCAGGATCTCAAATCCTAATTAAAGTAAATTAAAATATAACCGAAGATGCCCAGTGGACTAGTTTTGTAGAAAGAGAGACTAAAATGACGTAAAATATTTAAGATTGAGAAATTAATATTCACAAGCAGATCTGTTTACTGGTCTTTGCCGGTCCTGGACTGAATTTTTAGGGGTTAATATATAAATCCCTCTGTTAGCATTAGTTTGATTATCGTCTAAATTTGTTGAAAATATAATATTATTTCTATAAAAATATTTATTATTTTATACGTAAAAAATATATATCAAATAGTAATAGGAGAATAATTGGATATGTTTTAATAAATTTTGGAGGTAATTTAATATTTTCGACGGTATAAAAGATATTACTTATATTTTAAATAAATTTTAGTAGTTAATTTGATATTTTTAATAAATTCAGGAGGATAATTTAATACGCAATTAGTTTTAAAAAAATCTATTAAACGATAATAGTTTATGAAAAAATTTATATATTATTTCAATTTTTAACTGGTTATGTAATTTTTAAAACATTTCAAACCCGATTCATAATTAGATTCATTCAAGAGAAAGAATGTCTATCTTTATCCTTTCAAGTAGCGTGTTGTTATCAGACGGTAGTTGCATGCATAAAGTAATAGTATATTGAATTAGTTCATAAATTTATTTATAGATTTAGTATAGATTTGATTGTTATTGTCAATTACAAGCTATCGTAGTCGCCTGCTTTGTATTAGTAATTACCTTAAAAGAAAACTAGAATTTGATTTATACAAAGGACAAATGTATATAAATGCCATTAATGTTTACTAAAAAAAGAGTAATTAGTTTGACCATATTTCGTATGAATGGCGCAATGTATTTACATTAGCGGTTAAAAAATGAAATATAATTAAATTAACGGTTTTTTTACTTTATGTATAAAATTATACTATTTTAATAAAGTTAAGGATAATATTGCTTGTAATTAAATATTAAAAAATATTTTTTAATAAATATTAATGGTATTTTTGGATGTTAAGCGTTATGAAAATTTCTTTTATAAATTAGATTGTTAAGATTTTTTTTTTCTGATGTGTCAATATTTGATTCCTAAGCTATTTATTCATTTATATATTTTTTTCCCGCCCATTTGGGTGACTGAAGGAGATTATTGAGTTTTTAGTCGACAAATCAAATCAAGCACCGCGTAAAAGTTATAAGGGTTAATATATAAGTTTCTTCCAAACTATCTCCATTTATTAAATTTTTCATCCAAATTAATTGCATGTTAGATTATTTCTCTTGAACTTTTTGAAAATGTCATATTATTTCTTTACATAAACACTTATTAGTTCACAAACAATACGTAAAAAATACGCATCAAATTGTAACAAAAGATAATTTGATATTTTTAACAAGTTTTAGGAGTATAAATTAATATTTTTAATAGTATATGATATATTTTTTACATTTTAAATAAGTTCAAATGGTCAATATGATATTTTTAACGAGTTTAGGGGGTAATATGATATGTAATTAATTTAAAAGGATAAATTTTATAAATTGTGTTAGTTTAGAAGAAAATTTATATATTATCGTAAGATATAAATATCAATGAACATGAAATGACGATAATGCCATTAAAATTTTCGAAGGCAAGGAAAACGTTTGTTTAAATATACAGTGCGGTAGTGGCTTTAGCTTTGTCAAAGTTGTGTTTTAATATAGACAATAAACATCCACAAGTTTTGCTATATATTGGCCGGTGGGCTGCAGATGTTTACAGCTTTGCTAGATTCTTCTTATTAATCCAATTATCAATCATTATCATTATCATAATCAATATATTTCAAGCGGAGTCATGTTCTCACTAATGACTTTGATGTGATTTCTACATAAAGATCCCAATAGGATTTCAACTGTAACACTTGTGGACAGTGGACCCAAAATCAATTAAGTGGATCAATCTTTGTCCCGTTACACAAGAGGTGTCTACAGTTGTTAGGTTGAAATAATCTGATAGGTTGTTTTTGCAGGTTACTTCAGTAATGCTGAAGCTACTTCATCAACCCTTGATTCTGAGGGATGGCTAAGAACTGGAGATCTTTGCTACATTGACGACGATGGCTTTATTTTTGTGGTTGATCGGTTGAAAGAGCTTATTAAATACAAAGGATATCAGGTGAATAGGGCACTATGTCATAAAGTTTTGCATAATGTTATGTTGAAATCATTCTTGCTGTCAAAACTAGATGGAGACTATGATTTTAATAATGGCAACGCCTCTTACACGATTCATTTCTTTTCGCTTGTTAGGTTCCTCCCGCGGAACTAGAGGCCTTGTTACTTGCTCATGCCGGAATTTCCGATGCTGCTGTAATTCCGTAAGCATCCTTCACTGGTTCTTTGATGAGTATACGAAATCTCGTTATGTCTTACTTTCAGATTATTCTTGATTTTCTTTCGGATTAACTGAGTCTGACTGTGATGCTATCTCAGGTTTCCTGACAAGGAGGCTGGGCAGATTCCTATGGCATATGTGGTAAGAAAGGATGGAAGTAATTTATCTGAAGCTGGAGTCATGGATTTCGTGGCAAGACAGGTCTGTCTGAACTCCGAAGCATCGGAATTTTAAATTTACCAGAATGTTCTGTAAAATGGTTTGGCGAAATTGAACTGTTATCAGCTTGCTAATATGCTGCTATATATTCAGGTGGCTCCATACAAGAGAATCAGGAGAGTGACATTTATTTCTGCCATCCCCAGGAATCCGTCCGGCAAGATTCTAAGGAAGGATCTGATAAAGCTTGCAACCTCTAAACTTTGAATTGTTTAGACTTGTTGAATGATAAATGACATGTATGCTCTTTACAGATGTAATTGTTCTTGTCTTGTCCATACTTATTCTACTGGTTCTAGTTTTGATGTTTAAAGTTAGGCTCTCAATCCTGTTCTTCCAAGTGAAAACTCTGTAATTTTTGATAAATATTATCTGCCTGGAGGTGCAAATAATAAGAAACAAGAGCGAAAGCAAATACAAACTAGCTGAATTTTATTGCCACAAGTATGCGATAGCTACACTCTACACTGCCTCGCACTCTTTTCCAAAATTCAAGAGAGTGGGGCTGAGTTCTTACATTAGAATTTTGAAACTAATAAGAAAGAAAAGGGATTACAGTTTCCAGTTCTGCAGAAGGATTTTTCCTTAAAAGAGTGAAAATATTCTCCAAGAACTCTTCCTCGCAAGGAACTTGGAGTGGTCCATGAGTTGTGGTTCCAAATTCTTCCTCAGCCATTTCTAGTAGAACCCTGAAGATGGGATGGTTCAGATAACATAAAGGCACGAAAAATTTCTTGCCTTCTTTGGTGTAAACTGCAAAATGACCTTTCTTCCTCCTCCTCCTCCATTTCTGTACCATCTCGCTCAGTAAGTTGGAAGAAGATTTCTTCATATAAATTAAAGTAAAAAATGCTGAATGGAATATATGTTTTGGCTAGTCATGATTTTTATAGGCAGAGGGGGGATTGGTTAGTTTATAAAAAGAAAGAAAAGAAAAGGGTAAGATGGGGGGAAGATGGGTGTAATGTATGGAGAGGATGGGGTTCTTGTGATCTTTGATAATGTTTGGGACCTAAATATCATATGACAGGAAGATGTGGAAAAGGCCATCTTTCTGAAATGGACTAGTTTTATCTATCTACAAACAATCTGTGGCTGGAGGTGAGCCCAAGGTGGTGAGGAATTAAATGATACAAGATCAATGGACATTGTTGCATCCGTGTCCTCCTCTTCTTGTGATGTACATGTAGTAAATACAAAGTGAATCACACTTTGGTCGGTAAAAAAAATAAATGACGCTAAAGAGGAAAAAAAAAATTACTGCTCTCCATTTTGATATTCACACTTTCCTTTTAATAATTATAATTATAATTAATATTTAAATTTTAAATCCAATTCTTTAAAAAATCCAAAATATCATATTTAGATTAAAAAATATGGACCTCTCCAAATTGGGCTTTACTATACCCACTTGGATCCAATGGGTTTCTTATTAGAAACCAACTACCTGCCAGGTGTTGCTGCATGGCCCGAGCCCAATCAGGAGGTTCACTTGCTGCTGCAAAAGGATGGCGTTCTCTAACAGTATTCAGGTTAGTCAAGAAAACTGAGTATTGTTCAGTCAAGAAAGGATTAATATAATAAGGCAATGTATGAGGTGTATATGAAGATGAAGAAAGAACAGAAGTTGATAACTGAGAGTTAGTGTTGAGTGCATTAGTAAAATAATCTGTCATCCGAGAAGGCTTTTTAACTTGTCTAGCACCAAACTCTTGATCTAGTTGAAACTACATCAGTAAGCTCAGATACAAAAGCAGGAACATCTGCAGCAGTAGTGGAAACCTCAAGATCTGAACTAGCATCAGCATCTGTAGAGTCAGGCATAGAAGCATGACCTGGAACTTATTATTCAACTGATGAAGAATGTGGTTCTAATATCTCCTGTGAAGAACTGGAATCATCATTAGTAAAATGTTTGTGGAAAAGAAATTATTGGCAAAGGAAAATCATGAATAACACGACCAGGAGCACTGATCTGCTTAAACGGAAAGATATTTTCATGAAATTGTACATCCCTGGGAATTCCAACTTCTTCTGTCTCTAAATTACAGACCTTAAAGGCCTTTTGTCCAGTTGCATAGCCAAGGAAAATCCACTGGAAGGCTCTAGGTGCAAACTTGTCCTTGTAAGGAATAGTGTCGGTTGCATAACATAAAAAACCGAACACTTTAAGCTGACTGTAATCTGGTTGATTCTTAAAACGAACTCCATAAGGTGACTGCCAATGCAAAACAGAAGAAGGCAATTTATTAATCATGTGCCCTTCAAAAGAGAGAGTAAAGCTAAAATTAAAACAGAGAAATCGCGCGAGAGAGAAGAGGACAACATAAACTGCTGGCCGAAAATAACTGTGGCTGAACATAATTGGAAATAAATATAAATATAATAAATCCAAAAATTTATGGTTTTATTTTTCTAAAGAGACATCAGCATTATGGAATTTAAAGTTTAAAAAATTTTAAATATTTTTTCCCTCAAATATGTTTTCATGAGCCAAAAAATAAAATAATTTTCTAAAAAAATTATGAAATTTGTTCCAAAATTAAATCTAGGAGAGACCCTTTACATGATATTTGGAGCCACTTTGATATTAGTTAACATAATGAAACATGCCCACCTCCCTTAGCCTTGTACTTGACAGAGCGTCGCCTGGCTTTGTATCTATGACCAACAGCAAATTAAGCCATCACTCAAATAACTTAAGATTGAATTTAAGCCTATGCTGCTGCATGAATAAATTTTTTATTAGTCATTATTGCAATTTTGTGTAAGGTCGTGCATGATTTTGCCTAATAAGGTGATATATTCTCGAGTATGAGCTAATATATATATATATATATATATATATATATATATATATATATATATATATATATATATATATATGGTGCTTAAGTATAAAGTAGCATTGTCTCCCATCAGCTATAGATTTTGAAAGGATTGGTAAGCGCTTTAAGTGGTATAAGAGCCAACCAAGGTTCAAGCTGCGGGGGAGGCAGGAAGAGAAAGTCCGGATGGTGACTACATTATTACGAATGTGTACTCACATTTAATCACTACCACTTGCTTATGTTAGGCAGCAATTGATTAAAAACTTTGATTTTAAATTTTTATTTTGACAATTATAGTTTAACTGTTTGTGTGTGTGTGTGTATACACACATACATTTGAGGTACTTATCAATCCTCCCAAAAGGTAAAACTGAGGGGAGACGGTGCTACTTTATACACTTGATACGCTTATCAATCCTCTCAAAAGCTATAACTGCTTGTATATATATATATATACACAAACAGTTAAACTATATATAATTATCAAAATAAAAAGTTAAAATGAAAATTTGCAGTGTTTTTAATCAATTGCTGCCTAACATAAGCAAGTGGTAGTGATTAAATGTGAGTACACATTTGCAATAATGGAGTCATAGAATATAGACAAGAAAATAGCTGTACAACTCAACCGTTTTTGGAGGTAATTTCACCTGAAACTCAAATCCCATACAAGCGGCTGGATCTTGAGCATGAGTCCCATGGTTATGTTTTGTTATTTTTTTAAACAAAAATCAATATGAGCTGATCCAGAAACTCGATTATTTGAAACATGATAAGCTAATAATTTCAAATCGTCCTTCTATTCTTGGGAACTTTTTATAAATGATGTGTTTAAAGAAATTATTTGGAAAATTGGTATATTGTGAAAAATCTTATTCATCAAATTTCGCAACACTGTATTATAAAATCTAAATAAATTCTAATTTTTCAATTATTATTCAAAACATATTAATTTAGACTCGTTGCATGTGCAAGGTGGACTTGAAAAACAAATGTTCAATTGGTCTTTGAATTGCTTCGAAGAATCGAGTTGATTTTTAATTTTGGAATAACTAAGAGAGTATATTTCCTGATGAGACCAAAAAAGAAAAAAGAAAATGAAGTACAAATGAGGTAACAATTTTTGGCATAAACAGGAAATAGAAACCGTGCTCATATAAATGAGTGGACTGTTTTGGCATGGCATGTATATAGCTTCTCCCCATGAACAGCCACCCACAGTTAGAGCAAATTGCTTTGCTTGGAAAGATACAAATGTCTTCTTTGGATCGGCGAAAATTCATCTCCCGTTTCCTAAAATTCTGAACATTATCTATGATTCGGTTACTGTTACTGCTGATGGACGTCCTATTTGGTACACGTTCGTCCCATCATATATAAAAAATTATCCTCAAATTCGCACATAGTATCTGAGTTACCGGAGAAACGTCTAATATATAGTCATAAACACATAGTTACGTTCTCTCTCTTTCCCTTGTATTAGTTAGGTTGCTCATTAAATCTTTCCTGGGATGTCACTGTTATTATTAGTGCAACAACTGTATATTGTAGATAAATAGGTAGAGTAACTAAGTCTCTACTCCCTATCAAACACGTACACGAGAAATTCCGAAACAAGTCCACGTCCCAAACCATCATTCCTATCCAATCAGCACATGGTTTTTCACCCATATAAATTTGATTTAATCGACATTACTTGCATTCCCTCTATATATAAATATCCTTCAATGAATTTTTCATCACTTATACTAAAGACATGACACTGAGTTTGAGAAAAGTAATTGGTGCTGTGCTTAAATCATGCCATAGAGTGGGTTGTAAGGGGTATTTTGTTGTGTATTCTACAGATAGGAAACGGTTTGTGGTTCCATTAGCATATCTGCGAAGCAATATTTTCAGAGAGCTGTTTAAAATGTCAGAAGAAGCTTTTGGATTGCCAAAGGATGGTCCTATCACTTTGCCTTTTCATGGAGATATTTTGCGCTATATTCTTTCTGTTGTTAAAAGGAATATTTCCCAAGACCTTGATCAAGCTCTGCTTGTATCCTTTGCTTCTTGTTCTTTTGATAGTTTGTGTTCTTCATTTGCTAGTGATACTGTTTCTCCAGGAATTAATTATAACCCAATGAAGATTCTCAGTTTCTGATCTTATTGTATGATCATATTTTATTTGTAATTTAATTGTCTACAATTGACTGAGTTGCAGTAGAACGTCATAAAAAAAAATAGAAATAATTTTTTAGATGACATTCTATTGTTATTTTTATCCATGATACATGAATTAAATGATCGAACGAATCTTTTTGATTTTTGGATGTGCTATGAAATTTATGGATGTATATTGTTGCTTCCTTTTATTTCTATTTTGTTTTTGTTATTAAAAATGAGACATAGTTTTGGGTCATTAAAAGTTTATAATCTCCATCATAATATCGGTCATAATATCAGTATTACTAAATTAAAATTAATTGATACATTTTTACTTTATTTCTTGCTATTATATGTAATATAGATATGTAATTAATAAGTTGTAATTTTATGTATTTTTTTTCCTAAGAGAGAAAGATGACGAGAATTGATCTTTCCAGATCTGCATAGTAAAATAGGTATTTGATTTTTTTTTTTTTTTAAACGAGTTCATGAGATTGCTCATAAATCAAGTACACGGTAGAATAAAAGAACTTATAAAATGCAAATAAGAGTTTTGTTTATACCATTTTCATTCTGATTCTTATGTGATAATTTATCATTGGATTGATTTGTAAATAATCTTAAAATTCAAAAATCAACTTCTTGCTTCTATTTATCTATAATAAAATATTTTTCACTTTTTTAGTTAAAAAGAGTTAGAATACTATTCTTATAAACAAAATGAGATTGTGGCCGTAAATTGGGATTAATTTCATCCGTGACCACTCATGTTTGGTGATTATAACGTTATGATCAATATACTATGATTTGTAATAAAAAAATCATCCAATTTTTATTTTATAAAAGAAAAGTTATAATGACTGAAAAATCGAAAATATGAATATAAATATATATTTACCAGTCGGATATCTAACAAATTTTAATATTATCAATAATTTCAAAATTATAACATAATATACTTCTTACTGATGTCAACAAATTTTACTGCTGTCAATAATTCTGGTGATTGGATTTTGTGATTTTTCGGCTATTTTTATTTTTCTATTATAAAATAAAAGTTAAATATGTTCTTTTGTTACAAATAGTAGTATATTGACCATAATATTAAAATTTTTAAATTTAAATGATCACGAATAAAATTAATTTCATGGGATCCAATTTGTATATGCGAGACTGGCATCTCAATCCAATAAACAGGAGTTCAAGCTCAACACTACACTTCCTATCGCAACGTTTTAGAATTTGACTACAAAAATAAAATTGGCCCCACACATAACAAATTGGGTCACACTCTCACAGATATAATATCGTGATAACTCATCAATATCGTCCAGTTTCACCATTTCACAATACATCTCTCCCTCTCTCTCTCTCTTTCTCAATATTACAATAAAACCTTTAAAATTTATTGGTAGCACAAAGTCCTGATTCAGTTCTTTCAATATTTATAACTGAATTATATATCCATCTTAATTATAAAATATTTTTAAATATTTAATTTTGAAAAAATAATAAAATTTAATTTAATAGTCAATACTCGATTAAGATGTAACATAATACTCGATTAAAACGTAACGTGAATCTAAATTAATAAAGTAAATGAGTTTTGAACAGAACATAATAAGCCTAGTCTAATAAGGGTGGCCCAGAGCACTAGGCCAGCTCTGAAGGCTTGCGTTTGGCCCAGACCATATTAAGTTTAAATCCAAAACTGGCCCGGTGTCTTTGCCAGGCCCATTGTTGGCCCTATATGATTTAGCGACAAAATGGTAAATCCGTCACGTTTTGAATTGCTAATTGGCTACAGAATTTTCATCGCTTAATCCATCATTATGGAGTAATTTTGAGGTGATTTTGTTTATAAATGTTATAGTGTAAAATTTTTCCATTAAACTGTTGTATTGATGATGTAAAGCATTTGATTACGAGAAATTATCAATCTAAATTTTGTTAATATAATGAATTACCTTCCGAAATAATTTTAATGGTGAAAACAATTATTTATTTTAATTGAGCAGTAGGTGTAGGTCTGGACCAACTTGGCCATGTAAAGCTAAAAGAGACAGTGTAGTGGTCCAACAGAATTCCAATATCTTATAAAGCCATAATTGCAAAGTTTTCGGCTTTTGAATTCAAACTAACATATAACATTTTAGTGTGATAAACAAAAGCTACCCATCAAATTACATATAACTTATAACATATAACAATATTTTTATAAACCAAATCACAAAATATAAACTTATATTTTTCAGGCAACAATGCCTTCATGTGAAAGCAAACCATCTCACGTAGCAAGACTAAAGTATAACTTATAATGACTAATTTATGTGAATAATACTTATAGTTAAAACACATTTTAAGGTCCACGATTGAATGGATATAAACCTATCCATTATCTAATATATCTACTAAGAACTTTTAATTAACTAATTATAATAATACTTTAATTAAAGATTTTAATTAAATTTACTAAAAAAAATCTATGAATGAAATAAAAAGTACAGACAAGAATATAGTTTTGTAGGAGAATATATATATATATATATATATATATATATATATATATATATATATATATATATATATATATATATATATATATATATATATATATATATATATATATATATATATATATATATATATATATATATATAATTTCGATTGGATCATCAAAGTAAACTTTAGTAATGGATTAAATTTATAAACTTTTGATATATTAATAAATTTTTTATATCAATCTTTGAAGCAGCCACATTATTTTATAAAATACAAGTTCATTTTATTTAAAAAAGTTGAGAGGAGATAAAACTTAAAAAGATAAAGAAGAAAACGACACCCACTAATGCACCAACAATCAAATGTAATGTGTTCCTTTATACAAATTTGATATATGGTGTTGATTTGCGACTTTAATTATGGAAAAGGAGAGCTTAACACATGCATGTGCATGCATGGTGCATATCCATATTATTATATTCATATTTTATAAATGCCACAATTAAGTAAGATAAATTATTGTAACCAAAGCAAATTTAAAGAAAAGTTGGCCAATGCATGTCGTCTATGGCTGCAAATCTGACCCAAGACTCCAAAATTTTGCTGCCGTAAGCTTTATATTCGTCATCCTCTAATAATAAAAGAGAAAACAAATGTAATTAAATGATACGTTCTGTAGTTATATATTAATATAATGTATCATATCATTTATACTGTTGAATAAAAAATTATTTATTTTAAAAATAATTGTACCTCTTGAAACTATATTATTTGAAACTTTCATTTGTTTGGATTATTTTGTCAAAATTTAACCATTTACTACTCTTGCTAAGTAAGATTGATTTGAATAGCCATCACAAGAAGTGGGGCAAGTCAATCGTTAAACTCTTGCTTTGACCAACTCAGCATGCACACACCGATATCAAACCCCACTTTCTTTACGCACATTATATATAAATTCGCTGCTCAGACATTTCTAAACACAAACACCATCTTCTTCCTTGAGCCAACCATTCATCATAAATAGCATAGTTTCGCCACTTATAAAAACATCACAATCTTGGATATGGTTGAGAAGATGGAAGAGGCGAGAACTAGCCCTGCAATCTGTGCTCCTCCAACGCAATTCCATACCCCCAAAACCCCATCAGGTTCAAGCCCCATGAAGAAGGCAATTACAAGCATGCAGTGTTACTTAGAACAAGTTGGTAATTTCACCAAGCTTGATCCCCAAGAAGATTGGCTTCCTATAACTGAGTCTAGAACTGGTAATGCTTACTATTCTGCTTTTCACACTCTTAGCTCTGGTATTGGAGCCCAAGCCCTTGTTCTTCCCCTTGCTTTCACTGCCCTTGGCTGGTAATTATTATGCTTAATCATCTTAGTTTTATCCTATAGTATAAATATCCTTCGCATCACTAAAATATATTTTTATTTTTTTGGGTGCAGGATTTGGGGACTTTTGTGTCTATCTATAATTTTCATGTGGCAGCTGTACACTCTATGGCTTCTGATTCAGCTACATGAATCTGAATCATCAGGGATGCGTTATAGCAGATACCTCAGGCTGTCAATGGCCGCTTTTGGTGAGACTTCGCACATAAAAATTGGAATTTAATCCCTTCATAGAGCCCCAGTGCCTATAATTATATTTACTCGCAGATTAATATTTGCACAAATAAATAAATGACTATCTAATTAATTAAAAAATATATATATCTGAATTGTGTTTTCACTCACTCCCTTTCATAATTTCTCTGATTTATTTTATCAAGTTCAACATAACTGATAGTTTCTTCTTTTTGTGATATTTTCAGGTGAGAAGCTTGGGAAAGTTGTTACTCTGTTTCCAATAATGTACTTATCAGGAGGAACCTGTGTGACTCTGATTATGATTGGAGGTGGGACAATGAAAATAATTTTCCAAATTGTCTGCGAAGAAGCATGCAACATGAAACCATTAACAACAGTAGAGTGGTACTTGTTATTCACGTGCTCAGCAATTATTCTAGCTCAGCTTCCAAACCTCAATTCTATAGCTGGAGTTTCACTAATTGGGGCGATCACAGCTGTTAGCTACTGTACCCTTATATGGATAGTCTCCATTGTCCAGGGTAGGCCAAGTGGTGTCTCTTATGATCCTCCACACCCAAAATCTGATTCAGCTACAGTTTTTACTATCCTTAATTCACTTGGAATAATAGCTTTTGCTTTTAGAGGTCACAATCTTGTGCTAGAAATACAGGTGAGATCACAATCTTCTTCTCCTTCCTATAGCAAACGAAATTTAGAAAGTTTGAACTTTTTTGTGCATCGTTGCAGGGAACTATGCCTTCAACTGCTAAGAAACCATCACGTTTACCTATGTGGAGAGGAGTAAAGTTCGCCTATTTAATCATAGCAATGTGTTTGTTCCCCCTAGCAATTGGTGGCTATTGGGCTTATGGGAACTTGGTAAGCACAAATATAAGATGATTGTATGCAATACATCTGTAAATTTATTCATGAATTCAATCTAAATAACAACAAAATTTTTTGACACAGATGGAAGGAAATGGAGGGATGCTAAACGCCTTGTACAAACATCATGGGCATGACCCATCAAAGGTGCTACTTGTAATTACAAGCTTACTTCTTGTGATAAACTGCCTCGGTTCATTTCAGATATATGCAATGCCAGTATTTGACAATTTGGAGATTAGATACACAAGCAAAATGAATAAACCATGCCCACGGTGGGCACGAACAGCTCTTAGAATTTTCTTTGGATGTTTGGCATTTTTTATATCTGTGGCATTCCCATTCTTGCCCAGCTTGGCAGGGTTGATTGGAGGGATTGCATTGCCAGTCACCTTAGCATATCCATGTTTTATGTGGATTGTAATTAAGAAACCCCAGAAATATGGTGCCATCTGGTCCTGGAACTGGGCATTAGGAATCTTAGGAATGGTGCTTAGTGCTTCAGTGGTCACTGCAGCTATATGGACGATCGCCACCATGGGCATTGAAATTCATTTCTTCAAGCCCCAATAGGCAGCAGCTCATAACAACTACCCTGCTCCAAGTCTGGAGCTGTTAAAAACTGACTACTAATCTGCTCTTTTCAAAAGAAAATGACTTGGACAGGACAATCCAATGTAGTTTTTAACATCTAAAAATTGTTGAATCAAAACTCTATGTTATGTATTATATGTAATGAAACAACCGTATAATGAATTACTTAACGATAACTGAATCCAGCAGAATTAAAATCATAGCCATATCCTTCCAATCAAGTTAGATCCTTCTCAAGCTATACAAACAAAGGTCCAGCATTCACAGAGCACAACCAGCTTCTCTTTTCTTTACCTTAGTGATGCATGTCAAACAGACTTTAGTATTTCATATTACATCAGTGAAAAAAAATACATCCAACTCAACATTTGCTCTTCAAACTGTAACCACATAGGACAAGTCTCAATGAAGAAAAAGTCCATGCCATAAGCATGTAGCTACTAGGTCAGGAACTATATCTTAGCAAATGGACCAAAATAAAGCTCGGTGCAGTTGCCATTACTCCCATTGAATGCAGACATCTCAACTCTGGATCTTGAATGTTTAGAATTCTCAGCTTCAACCAGCATTCATGAAAGTAATCACCATAGATCATATTGCTTAGCCAAGCGTGACTACATGTTCCAATAAACATGAGAGAATAGCCCCACCATAATGTATGATCAAGATTATCAGAGTTTACACTACAATGCCATGTCAATTTAAAAGAAGGTTCATTCTGTGCCTAGTATTACATAGATAAAGGTAGAAGCATCCTTCGTTTCTTTTTTCTGGCCAATCTCACTTGCTTTGTGATTTTCATGCATAAAAGCAATAGCATTGTGATGCATATGAAGACAAATGCCAGCCACATGTGCCTAAAATATAATGAAACGGCTGAAAATACCAGGAAAGCTAGAATAAGAAGTTCCCATATAACAAACACCACAACATCCATCCTGCAAGCATTAAAAGAAGAAAAATAATCAATGAATCAATGCAATAACACAAGATGGATAGATACCATCTATGAATTGCTACAAGCAAGACAGTTTTTGATGGCAAACTCAAACGAACAGCAGCATAATTCTTCACCTAATCTGATTAAGAAAAAACGAAAATAATGGTGCCTATGTGATTTTCGAGAGGCTATCATGTAATGAATGAATTCCTAACCCTAGAAGCATTTAAATGCTTTCTGAAATTAAAAATTTAAGAAAACTATTTTTGCATGCCAGAGTTGTACTGTATGAACCCTAAACTGCACTAGCAAATGCAACTGAACCAAAGAACCCAGTATCAAAAGTTAGATCAACTTCAGTCAGTCTTGCATGAATCAAGTAGATTAAGGAGATCAAATAAAAAGATAATGTCTCCTGATTATTCCTACATTGAAGGTCACTTTAGATCCCTTTCCTATGCCCTAATTTCCCTTAAAATTTACATCCACCCAAGTACAGCACAATAAGCTCCAGAGCTCCGTCTTACCACCTCCTCTCAAACCCAAGGCCAAATGCTATCATTCAACCTAAGTCTATAGTTTACCGTGTGAGTCCAAGGCTTATGTCATGGAAAACCATAATTGTTGCCGTACATCAAAACCACTAACTGCTAAGTAACATTATTTTTATGGCAAGAACCATATTCCTTATTATCTTCTTTTCCCTCAAGTCTTAATCAACTCCATGAATTTTTTCTATCATCTTTTATTTTCCCTGTTTTGTGCATTGATCTATGCAGACGTCAATATATCAGCTAAAATAACTTTCCTATGCATCTAATGAAATTTATGAAACAATATTATGGAAGCATTCTATCAGCTCTCACTTCTTAAATCTCCGCATCAAATACATAGAACGTTAGGAAACAAAATCAAATAAATAAAATCCTAAGTAATTTATAAGTTCATGACTTTAGATAGAAAAACTATTTGATGGGACCCCAAAAGACACATGAACCAACATCAAAATAAAAAATATCCTATTTAAAACCAAACTGGTCAAGCAATTCACAAGATGTCTAGACATGCCATTATTTACCTTGCATACGACTTAAACGACTACTCAAATATGGTACAAAGGGAAAGTAATCTCCAGCTAGTAATACTAAAACCGATGCTTTGACGGTGATGTGGACAAACAACTGAAATCAGTGGGAATGCTGGCCTTAGAAATAGCATGTTCTAAAAAGTATCGCTAATATCAACATCCTACTGTTGATAAACATCAAACACAAGGATGCAATACAGCGATACACAACGTGAAAGCTCTATCAAAATTGAGGAGATAAAATTGGAAAACATATTTTTTCTGAATTCTCATCCACACAGATGCCTAAAGCTTTCAAAAATATTAGGTTTCACGAAGATAGTGAACTGATGGTCAATCAGGCATACCACACAACAAAAGTTAATGTTCATCTTCCAATTCAGATTGTCTTTGCAAATTCAATTATGATTCTATTTTTACCCATGATAACCATGTTCCTTTATCTTGGAGTAAAATTCGATAATATTTCAAACTAATCATGATAAGAAAGGACTATTCCCTAACAGCAGAGACCAACCGTCTGGGAAACAAACCTCAAATCAAATTATTAACCAAGCAATCCTTGAAGCTTTTAATTGGGAGCTTCCCAGCTTCAAATGCCCATCCTAAGAAACGCTAATCACAGCATAATGAATCAGGAAAAAAAAAATCAAGATTAAGAATTCCCCAAAGCAATTCGAAGCCCTAGCTGATCTACTAAATTAAAAGCTGTAATTCGTTCATAATCACATAATCCCGAACATAATATCTCGCAATCGAAATGAACAACAAATAAAAAAGAAATCATATTTCCTGAAAATGAAAAAAAAAAAAATTAGACTTGACAAATTAAAAATGGTGAAGGGTTTAATTGGGGTACCTTGAAGAAGTGAAATTGGAAGTGGAAGAGAAGAAGGAGACAGAAGCCCAATCATGTTTAGATCGAATCTGATACTCTCTTAACTGTTCTGCCAGATTCGATCGCGTTATCATTTCTAACCCACTTCCGATTCCTCCCCCCCTTTCTTCCTCCGCCTGACTTTATTGATTTTCTTCCTTGCTCTATGTATAACTCAATAAACCAATAAGGGAAAAAAAATTTTTGCAGAAACGGAGACGATTCAAACGATAAAATGAGAAAGGGAATCAAAAAAATTATGAACTTCCAATATTTCTTTATCTGGGTTCGTTGGGGAGGCTTGGACCCTCTCCTTCGAACTCCCACGCTATATTTTTTTATTTTTTATATTTTTCGTTTCTGGGAGTTCTTAATTAAAATTAACGAATTTTAAACAGCGCCGGCGAGTTTGACGGGATTGGCCCATTTTCGGTTCCAAAAAGAAATGGGCCACTCCGAAATTGAAAGCCCAAAGGCCGTTATGATGAGTTTTTGAAGTTCTGGGCTTTCTTGCTCTTAATGGGCCTCAACAAAGTACCAAAATATCGATTAGTAACTCGAGCATGCCTATTACTCCTCCGGCATGTCCATTTCAAAACGCTTGACATGGCAAACATTAAAAATTATGAAAATCTTTTTTGAAATAAAAACTCACTTAAAAGCTTTTCAAGTTTTTGTATTTTTTGCTATTAACCTTATATATTTATTTCACATTATCTGAATTTTTGTTTTTAAAAATTAAGATTTTAGCGGATGAAAAACGTAAAATTAAATTATAATTCAATTTGGCACATTTTTAATATCCACATTTTCACCTCAATTTGATATACTATTTTCTATTAGCATTTTAATATCAAACTGACAAAAGTATCTACGACGACACATCAAATTGGAGTTAAGATATATATATCAAATGCCTGTGAAACTGAACATACTATTTTATTTTACAATTTTTTTATCCGGTGAGAGTTTTAAGTGTAAAAAAAAAAATAAATGAAGTGTTCAATGTTGTAAAATTAATGTTCAAAAAATTAAAAAAAAATCATATTTATTTATTTTGTTATTATGAAGTTTCCACCGAAACTTAAGGTCCATACTTCACAACCCGAGTACACTATTAGCACCATTAAGATTTAAATCCTCACTAATCTATATGAGATCAAAGTTATTCCATTAAATTAAAGTAAGTTTAAAAAAATTCACATTTGCTTTTTTGTAACTTTTTTTGTTTATTCTATAATTATGACATTTTTTTTACTCTATAGTTCCATTTAAATACGAGAAATAAAATAAAAAACATGTATAATAAATAATGTGCAAAGATACCATCTAGCATGTGTCCATACACGTATGACCATGCAATGCATCTCTAAAGCCATGAACCTCTTCCACTTATAATACCTAATCCATAGATTTGCCTATCCAAAACCATTACGATGTCATATGCATAATTGCTAAACATTTGACAAATTCGCAAGCACAGAACTACGCACGCACGCACACGTGCACAAGCGCCAATAGAAAATGGACCGTCACCGTCAACTACCGGATTAGTATGAAATTCGAGAAAAATATTACTCCTAATCAGTGGCGAAGCTAAGATTGAAAAATAAGGAGGGCAAAAATATTATAAGGCCCTTTTTCAATATTTTCATAGAAAAATAAGGGGGGCAAAATAAAATTTTAAATGAGAAAAATTATTTATTTAATATATATATACATGTAAAATAAAAAAATTTTAAAAAATAAGGGGGGCAATTGCCCCCCTTCTCCACCACCTAGCCTCGCCACTGCTCCTAATATCAAGAAAGAAAAAACACATTCTTAAATATCTGAATTTTTACGTTGTTTTGTATTAAATTATTATATAAAAAAATTATATATTAAATTATTTTATTTTTAATTTATTTTACATTAGAAACTGATGAACGTAAATGATATATTATTTTAAATAAATATTGAATATAAAAATAAATAAAAAGTAAAAAAATTAATATATACTTTCTCTGTTTCTTTTTATCTGTTATTTTTTAGTAAAATTTAAATTATATTTATTCGTTATTTTTAAATTTTCAATATAATTTAATTTATTTTTTTAATTTATTTTTCTTTTTCAATAAAATTAAAATCAATCAAATTTGATAAATCATAATCAATAATACAATTTAATATTAAATTTAAATTTATTTATTATTTTTTAATATTAATAAAAATAATAAAAATTACATGTAAAAAAAATGAAGCAAGTAATTTTTTATATAAAAATTTAATAAAAAAAAAAAGATAAAAATTCAGGTATCTAATAATGCATTTTAACTATTAAAAACTATTATTCCGCAAAGCACTAAACCGACCAACTGTTCACAGGTGTCCTTCCAAGTAATCAAATTAAAGCATTTATTTTTTTATAAATTCTCATTTAATTAAATATTATTTTTTAGAAATTTAAATTAAAACTTTCTACTTGCGTCTTGAGAAGCACTTGAAACCTACCATTCAGTCGCAAATCTCGAGAGCTCCTCTTAACGACGTTAGGCCACGTGGCCTCGATGGGGCCCTACACCGCCCTTCCACATTAATCCTTCCGAAACCGACGTTTTTAGGGTCCCACGATGGACAACCCCTCACGTTCTCTTTACACGTGTCGGCGCTTTTATTGGTCGCATGCTATGGGTCTTGGTGCAGCGTGTTTTTTTCTCTACTTTCCTATTGTAACGCTTTTCCTTTTCCCTTCTTTTGACTATTACTTTACCCAATCGCTCGAGTATTAGGCAGGAAATGTTAGCGTTTTATTGTAGGGACAGCTGTAGTTTATTATACGTGGAGAGAAAGTGTGGCGAGTATTATGAAATTTAGCGCTAATTGGGCGGTGGGATTCCTGATAATTGCCCTTGGGTTAAGCCACAGGTCGGTTACAGAAGAGGAAGAAGCTTTAATTTGATTGGCTGGCTTTTATTATTTCTTAATCGTGTCAGATACGCGTCGTTGTGGTACTATAAAACCCGCCACTCTCAGTAAGCATAAACCATCGGTCCTCAGTGCACAGAAAGCAGCTGCAGGTGTTCTTAATTTGCTTACTTTCTTTTCGAACATCCAATCTTGATCATCCATTTTTTTTTAAAGTTCATTTGAGGGTGTTGTTGATCGATCATAGCTATGGCTGAGGAGCATAAACATGAGCAGGAGATCCCAATCGCCGATGAGAGTTCAACGGTTGAGACTAAGGATCGCGGGCTTTTTGATTTCGTGGGGAAGAAAGAGGAGAAGAAGCCTGAAGAAGAGGTGATCGCCGCTGAATTTAAAGAGAAAGCTCAAGTCAGTGAACCCGAGCACAAAGAGGAGGAGAAGAAGCATAGTCTCTTGGAGAAACTTCACCGATCAGATAGCAGCTCTAGCTCTGTAAGTATATTTAATTTGCTTTCTGTAATTTTGCAAGATCTTGCTCTTTATAAAGACTTAAGTATTCTGTGATTTTACAGTCTAGTGACGAGGAAGAAGGCGAAGGAGGGGAGAAGAAGAAGAAAAAGAAAGAAAAGAAAGGATTGAAAGAGAAGATCGAGGAGAAAATATCAGGACACAAAGATGAAGAAAAGAAGCACGAGGAGACCCCTGAAGCAGTTCCAGTTACGGTGGAGCAGCAAACGGAGGAAAAGAAAGGTTTCCTAGAGAAAATCAAAGGGAAACTGCCTGGCCAGACCAAGAAGACTGAAGATGTGTCTTCTCCTCCTACTACTCCTACTCCACCTCCGCCTCCACCTTTAGCAACAGAAACTCACGAAGAAGCAGAGGCTAAGGAAAAGAAGGGAATTTTGGAGAAGATCAAGGAGAAGCTTCCTGGGTATCATTCCAAAGCAGAGGAGGAGAAGAAGGATAAAGAATCGGATTGAAGAAACAAGAACAATGGTGTGTTATAAAGAATGATTATGATTATGATAAATGCTTGGCTTTTTGATTTTCATGATCGTTTTACTTTGGTTTGTTTATATATATATAAGCGCCCCTTAATGTGCTTGTATATTTAATATTATGATTTTATTGAGTTGTGTTTTCAGAAATGTTTTGATTTTAAACAATTTAAATGAATTAATTATTTTCTTTGTTTGTAATTTTCTGTATTGATCGGTTGTCGCGAATACACTTCCGCCATTATCACGATCTTCAGGCAAATTCTTGAACCCTCTTCCATCATTCATGGTTTTCTCTTGCTTACATTTATTTAGGATTATCACTTGGTGACGATGGCTAAATTATTGAAGAAAAAGAAACTTTGAACAATGCAAGAATGAGGCATTTTCATCAGATAAAGTTTATGAATTATTAAAGAAAACGAAAGAATTTAAATCATCTTAACATTAGTGGGCCCTTTAGGACGCGTGGGTACTAATTTTGGTGCTAAGGTATTCCAGAAGACCCTCCGAATTAAGCAATGTAATGGGATATATACATCCACTTCGACTAATCCTTGTGAGCCAGCTGCAAGGAACTTTCCATAGTTCTTTTCCATTTACAAAATATGTCCGGCTATTTATTACTTTCTTCGTTTTTATTTGTTATTTTATTATTTTTATTAAAATTAAAAAATAATAAATAAATTTAAATTTAATATTAAATTATATAATTAAAATTAAATTATTAAATTTAATTTATTTTAATTTTATTAAAAAAATAAAATAATTAAATTATATTATATTATATTATATTATATTAAAATTTTAAAAGTGATAAATAAATAAAATTTTAATTTTATTTTAAAATAATAAATAAAAAAATTGAGGAAGTATTATTTTTTTATTTTTTTATTTTTTATTTTTATTATTTTTATTAAAATTAAAAAATAATAAATAAATTTTAATTTAATATTAAATTATAAAATTAAATTATTAAATTATTAAATATAATTAATTATAAATTTATTGAAAAAAATAAAATAATAAATTAAATTATATTAAAAATATAAAAATAACATATAAATAAAATTTGAGAATAAATCATAGACATTTTCTATATCTTTTTCATTTTATCATTTATTGAAGGCACTTGTTCGTAAGAGAGTCAATAATACATAATTAAGTGGGATGATAAATTTGATAGCGTAATGTTGGCCCAAGGCTACATCTAAATTTTGATGATAATCAAATCTTAAATAAATTTTGTTGAGAAATCTATTTTAAGCTTATTTTGCAGGTATCTTTATTTATCCTTCTGATGAAATTATTCAAAATGAAGATTAAAGAATGGATTCATGAAGATCAAATTTGAAGAATATTTTAGTCTAAGAAAAATTAAGTTATTAAAATGTAAGATCAAATTGTCATTCATACTTGCATATTCTAAGTTTTAAAATTGCATAAAAATATTTTTAAGTCATAAATCTCGTTTTTAGTTAAAACTGGTTTCCTTCAGAAAATGCATTAGAAATTTGTCCGTCAGAATTTACATTAGAAATTGGATTAGAAATCTGGACAAATTTCTGATCGAAATTCTGCCTTGCGCTAAAAGACAAAATAACGGTAAGAAAACGGCTAGTTAAGGACAGAATCGTCTGTTCTGTTTTCTAACGCCGGTTCATAAACGACTAATTTTCTATTTTCTCACTTCAAACCAAGTTTTTGGGTATAAATATGTGTTGTTTTATCATTTAGAAGGTTAGAGAAAATATTGGAAAGATTTTCTAACTCTTAAGAGAAAGCTTACTTGTTTTAAATCTCACTTTCCATCTTGCACTTCATCTTTACATATAATCCTCAATTGATTATAGCTTTTGTTGTAATTAATTAGTGAGGAATTTCTATTGTGAAAGATTGTGAGTTTGGGTTGGCTAGAACCTAAGTGAAATTCTAGTAAGTGTTTCAATATTTTACTTGGGAAAAATATTGTGGGTAGATATACATAGGATTGTATATTGGCCTGAACTCTTGCCCTTAAAAGAGTTAAGAGTGGAGATAAAAGCTCAAGAGTGATTCTTGAGGAGTGGAGGTAGGCAGGTTGGCCGAACCACCATAAATTCTGTGTGTGCTTTACTTTTCTGCTCTATTTTCTATCTTCTACAATTCTGTTTTACATTCTGGAAATCTGAGTTTTCAAATTTCTGTAAAATGAATTTCTGAAACATTCACAACAAGTTTAACACACTTTTTTCAGAAATATATTTGAAGTTTAAAAAGAACTTGCAAAATCTATTATTATTTTTATCTTGCATTTTTTACATTATCTGTTAGAAAAGCTATCAGAAATCTACACTTGCATTCAATTCTGTTCTTTAGAAATTTGGCCAGAAAATTTTAAGACACCCAATTCACCCTCCCTCTTGAGTGTCTTTCGGGACCAACACGTAACAGTCAATTAACTTTATTAATTCTATTTTTTTAAATTTTTGTTCAAGTGGCCAAAATTAAAATGGAAAAAGGAAGAGAAACGGAGTACTATTAGTATTATCTTATCATTAGTTTTCTGTTAACTTTATACTATATCAGTTATGTAACTATCACGGTTAAATTTTAATTAATTACCCTTTAATTTTATGAAGTAAAAAATTTTTGGAACAAAATTTTATTCAAAAGTGCATTATGAGACCGTAGTATATTTATTTAAATTCGAGATAATTCAAAGAAAAAATAAATAAGAGTGGCTGCACTTGCATTTCGCAAAAAAAAATTAGTTACACAACTTATATTTTCGAATAATGTTGTATACAATTTTATTTGGCTCAACTCAATAAAATAATCCACAATAGACAAATAGTACAAATTGGTTTCAGCGTGCAAATTAGAGTGGTAAACGAGCAGGTTGGCAAATTTGAGTTGGGTCATAAATATACGAATCATAAATATAAATTATAAATGAATCAATGTCTAAATGGATTAGACAACTAAATATTAATTTATTTTTCATTGTTCATTTATCTTTATTTTATTTTTTCATCAAAATTATTTCAAAGTTTTCTAAATATTATAATTAAAATATTTTTAAAATTTCGAATAAATCGAAGTTCGTTTAAATAGATTTTAAAATATTGAAATATTTTCGGCTTGTCTGAAAATTTTAAATTTTAAAAATGTCTTAAATTTTATTTTTCACTTTTGAAAATTAATATTCATTATTATAAGATATTTCATGCGATCGAAATAATTTTGAAAGTCCGTGAAATATTTTCAAGCCGATTAAATTTAGTTTGATTCATTTTTTATCCTGCAACTTATTTTTATTTTTAACTTTTGAAATATTATTTGATTTTTATTTCCGCTCAAATTATACTATCGGACTTGTAATGAATTGTACTTTTTAATGGCAACACAAAAAATTTTCATATCTCGGTGGATTCGAGATGGTATTAATCTCAGTGGACCTGAGATGGTATTATTCACACTCAGTATCACTATTTACCATTGAAAAGTAGTATTAATGACGGTAATGGTTTCAGGACGTTACAGACGACGAGGGTAGAAGGAAAAGAAGATTTTGAAAGAGAGAGAGAGGGGGAAAAACTAAACCGAGTGAAACGAGAGAGCTATTGGGCATCTTGTACCAAACTCAATAGATTAGAGAATTAGATGTATCATTTTTGGGTTAGTCTAATGCTCATTTTTGTAGGTTAAATTGGACTTGAATCAATTTTTTTGAACAAATTTAAACGAAATTTTAAATTTGATCTAATTTTACAAGGCCTACTGCAAATCATGCGCTTGATAAGAAAAATAAAAAACGAATTACTAAGGCTCTGTTCGTTATGGTTGCTGATTCTGAATTTTGAATTTTTTTTTAAAAATATCTAAAACCTATTCGGTAGAAACATCGTTTTTTGTTTTTGTGATAATAAATTAAAACACTTCTCTTTATAAAAAATGAAAATTAGAAATTCATAAAATGTGGTTTTCCCGATTAGTTTTTATTCATCTAACTCCTCCTTTTTTTTTGTTCCTATCCATCTAATGTCAATCAAGCAAACCTAATTCTCTTCATTAGAGGTCGCCCAATTACCCCACCCCACAATCAACTATGGCTAGCAACCTTCACTGCTATCGTCAACAGAATCTAATTCTTTTTTTCAATTTTTGTACAAAAAATTAGTTAATCATTGTTAATATCCAGAAAAGTGATTTCATATATGAATTTTTTTGCTCTTGATGGATTGTAAGATTGAAAAGCAAGAATTAATTATTATGGTTTATTACTGGTGATGGCAGATAGTTTAACAGTGGCGATGATTAGAATACTCATGCTCATTGGTGACGGAAGAAGGCGATAATAAAGAGCTCGATTTTAGAATTTATTTGATATGGACGTTTTTAATTCTTTGCTTATATGCATTTATGTGAATTATTTGAATCTTCAACTGGAGTTTGTGGTATAAGTCAATGAAAGTTTTTTAAATAGGCTACCAAAGTTGGCATATCAGATGTTTATTTTTATGCCGAAGGTATATTTTTTAAACACTAAGTGAAAAATAATTTTTAAAAAATAAATAATAAAAACAAAAAGCTATTTTTAGTTTATAAGAAACTAAAAGCTAAAAAATTTTAAGCCACATCGAACTAACCCTAAATTACTTTTTATTTCTTTCGTTTTACTTACCATGTCAACTTTCAGCTATTTATATAAACCAAGAAAGTCATTAGTTAATATAGATTTTATAAAATATTCATAATGATTAATTTCTCTTTAATTACATATTTTTACCCTATCAAATTTTTTTTATATATTTTTATATACATAAAGATATATATAATTAATGCGTCTTTCTTTTTTTTTTTTCGGTTGCCTCTTTACAGCAAAATGGGATGGTGATCAGATTTAATTAATTTTTTCTTAAATCTTAGATTAGGAATAAATTAAATTTACTGCTGACTGAATAATTATGGTGATAATAAGAATTTTCAATTTCTGCCGTTGAAGCAGCAACTTATTCATTATAATAGACAAAAATCAATCCTTGAAACTGAGGAACCCAAGAACAGATATGCCTTCCGCCAAAAACAAAATAATCCAATCACTTAATACTAAGAAACCGCCTCTATATAAGCATTTTTAAGCTAAATTATGTATTTAGTACATCTAATTACTCTCTGATTGGATATATGCACAAATGATGTTACAAGTAGTAGCTATTTTATCTATTTTTCTTGCTTCTATAGAATCCTGTAATGGCGGTTACTTGATTGGCATGGGAAGCTATGACATGACTGGTCCGGCTGCTCAAGTTAACATGATGGGTTACGCTAACATGGAGCAAAACACCGCCGGTATCCATTTCCGGCTAAGAGCAAGGACTTTTGTCGTCGCGGAAAGTGAAGAAGGTGCAAGATTTGCGTTTGTAAATCTTGATGCAGGCATGGCTTCACAGCTGGTTACTATTAGAGTAGTTGAGAAACTAAGAGTAAGGTAATGATGCACACTAATTAAACCAAAATTTTAATGCTAAAACGTACTAATTATTTACGAGTTCTTTTTTGATCGGTGAAGGTTTGGGAAGTTGTATACAGAAGAGAACATAGCAATTAGTGGCATACATACTCATGCTGGCCCCGGAGGGTATCTGCAGTATCTACTTTATAGTGTTACTTCCCTTGGCTTTGTACAGCAATCATTTGATGCCATTGTCAATGCAATTGTCCAAAGCATAATCCAGGCTCACCAAAACCTGAAACCCAGTTCAATTTTCGTTAACACCGGTAATTTTCTTATCTGAACTAGTTCTACGAATCATAAAAAAATTGTCATATATTGAAACAAGTACTGTGCATAGGATTTTATGTTTGATCAGTTGGGTTTATAACTGAACTGAACCGATTTTGTACAGCTCTAACTATATTACACTAACTAGTCTTTTGGTTTGATTTGCAGGGGAGGTAGAGAATGCAGGAATAAACAGGAGTCCAAGTGCATATCTATTGAACCCACCAGAGGAGAGAGCACGATATCCATTTAATGTTGATAAAGAAATGACCCTTTTAAAGTTTGTAAATACTGAAAGTGGAAAAAGTATAGGAGCATTCAGCTGGTACGCCACCCATGGAACCTCTATGTCTCGAGACAATAAGCTCATCAGTGGCGACAACAAAGGGGCTGCTGCTAGATTCTTCGAAGATTGGTTCACTTCTTCCACCAAACCCAATTCATCAGCGCTCCCCGCACCAGGTGATTATAATACATGTAAATATTTATACGTCAATATAATGGAAACACAATCTAGGCTAGAAAAGTCCATAACACATACCCATTTTTGGCTGTGGCAGACATTGATGTGTTGATTGATGAGGCCCAAAAGATCAAGGCCACAGGAGGACAAAATTGCGGTAAAACAACAAGCCAATCTTTCAAGGTCAGGAAGAATGATGGATCACAATTTGTTGGGGCATTTTGCCAATCAAATGTTGGAGATGTGACTCCAAATGTGTTAGGAGCTTTTTGCATTGACAGTGGAAAACCCTGTGACTTCAATCATTCTTCGTGCCATGGTGATGTCCGGCTTTGCGTTGGTCGTGGACCTGGGTACTAAACACTTTCTTGACCAGCTTTATTATATTCCTAAATGTGAAAAATTTTACTAGATGCGGTTTCTGTTTATGTTTAACAGATACCCAGATGAAATTTTGAGCACAAAGATCGTAGGAGAGAGCCAATTCAAAAAGGCCGTTGATCTATTCACGTCTGCCACCGAAGAACTAAATGGAAAGGTTGATTATCGACATGTTTATGTCAACTTTACAGATATTGAAGTGGATTTAGATGGACAGAGGAAAGCCAAGACTTGTCCGGCGGCCCTTGGACCAGGATTTGCAGCCGGAACCACAGATGGGCCAGGCATGTTTGGGTTCGAGCAAGGAGATACAGAGGTTAATCAGCACCTTATTTTTCTCGTATGATTTTATTACAGTTTTCACTACTAAATTGACACCTTTCCACGCGGGAGTTGGTGGGCACATTTTTGCCCGACGGTGGCAAATCCATAAACCCTTCTTGCTGATGTTTTAATTTAACAGAAAGCTGAAATCTACTTGGTTGGCAGATCAACGAGCTCTGGAGGAAAGTGAGAGACTTCTTGAAAAAGCCAAGCCAGTATCAGGAGGATTGTCAGGAACCTAAGAATGTTTTACTCTCCACAGGAGAAATGTTTGAACCTTATGCATGGGCGGTAAGACTGATCGCTTTCACCTTAAATATATTTGATGATTCTTCAATAATTTGGATGAGGGGAGATATAACAATGTTAAATAATTCTAGCATTCTTGTAAGATAGTTGCAGAAAGTTTTAAATTCTTAATGGTTTCAATGTTGGATTGAATTGCTTGAATGCAGCCAGCAATTCTTCCAATACAAATATTGAGGGTGGGAAGATTGATCATACTTTCTGTACCAGCAGGTTTGTTTTCTCCCTTCACCTAATTCATCGTGAAATTATAGTAGCCAGCTCAAATTAAGCTTGTGAAAAGGCGCATAACCCTGCCGTATGCAATTGGCTGCAATACATGAACGTGAGCACAAAGAAACTGTGTTCTATTAACTAGTTTCATACCGAAGTTAAGGCTTTTGATATTGCAGAGTTCACAACAATGGCTGGACGGCGACTAAGGGAAGCAGTTAAGAAGACATTAATTAGTAATGGAGGAGGAAAGTTTGATAACCAGACTCATGTTGTAATAGCAGGCCTCACAAACACCTATTCTCAATATGTTGCAACTATTGAAGAATACGGACAACAAAGATATGAGGTTTGCAAATCAATGGATAATTCAGTTGTACACTTCTTAATTTTTCATTTTTATGCCACATATCATAAAATAGCTGTAAAAGAAATAACGTTAGGTATCGAATTGCAGTGCATTATTGAAATGGATATTCGTAGCCTCAAAACATGAAACTACAGCAATCTTCAGTAGAAAACCATAATTCTGGTTCAGAAACTGGCGGAAAACCTTAATTAGTGTGCAGAAACCTAGATAGAAAAAATTGTAGAGTACAATTTGGTAGTTACTGTACCTACTTTCACGTATGTTTATAAGAAAATGAAATTTGCAGGGAGCTTCAACTCTCTATGGTCCTCATACGCTATCAGCCTATATCCAAGAATTCAACAAACTAGCAGAAGCAATGGCAAAGGGAGAAAAGACTCCTAAAAAGAAATTGTCACCGCCGGACCTAACCTCCAAGCAACTAAGACTCCTATTTGACCCTTGGATAGAATCACTTTCTAAAGGAATCAAGTTAGGTGATGTTAAACACGATGTCAATCTCCCCAAAAAGGGCACATTCAAAAAGGGAGACAGACCAAGTGCCACATTTTGGAGTGCAAATCCGAGATTTGACTTGTTAACAGAAGGCACATTTGCTGTTGTAGAGTTTCTTCAAGGAAACCGGTGGATGCCAATTTATGATGATGATGATTTCAGCTTGTATTTTAAGTGGAAGCTGGATAATATTACTTTTACTAGCTTAGCAACCATTGAATGGGAGGTGCCAGAGAAAGCTAGCGCTGGAATTTACAGGCTAAGGCACTTCGGCTCAACTAAAAAAACAAGCAATTCCACTGTCGAATATTTCACTGGTGCATCTAGTGCATTTCCAGTCTCTTAGGTATATTAGGTATAAAACAAATGTTTCTTTTCTTTGAAAATAATGTAAAATTTCTAAAATTCAGCATGTGGTTTCATAGAGGTTAATTTATTGGAACAACAAGCCAGCATACATATGGGAAACGAGAGCACATGCTTATGAGAGAACCTGCTTATTTTTCCATCCAAATGATACATCGAAGACTCTGTCCTCCAATCAGCAAATCAAAAGCTTTATTGATGTCTTCGAAATTTATCTCATGCGTGACAAACTCATCCAACTGCAGTTCCTGAAAGAAAAAGGCAAATATAAGTACAAACCCATTAAGCTGCTGATTTTCATAAATATATTGATATGATCTAAGAGCCTCTCATCCTTATCAGTGATCAATAAGATAGACATTTTGTTGAGAAACAGAAAAGAACTAAATAAGAAGAAACTGGAAGAGAAATAAATTCTCATCTATTGCTTAATTCACCTTGTCTGTATAACGTTTGAGGAGAATTGGGATGTCAGATTTAGCTTTAAGACCTCCAAACAGTGATCCTGTGAGGATTTTTCCAGTATGGAGGACATCAAAAGATTTTAGGCTCACTTCTGCACCTGGTTTGTCCACTCCCAAAACGATGGTCTTTCCCCAACCCTGAAGCAGATAACGAGATCATCCACAGAGCGGCAATATAAAGAAAGAATATGTCTTCAGTATCCCACTCCACTAGAGTTGGGAAAACACAGAAAAAATTCAGTATACCATTCCATTAGAGATGAGAAAACACAGAAAAAATCTATCTGTACGTTTCACTGGAAAAAAGAAAATAGGTATTGGCAGAAAGCGACCTTTCGACAGCAAGAAAATGCTTCGCGCACCAAGGATGCCAAGCCAGCACATTCAAAGCAGTAGTCTGCCCCTCCATCTGTCATCTCATTAATCACCTGTGCACGATGGGGTTGGGAATGAAAAGCATGAAAAACAAACCGGTTGATTGAGGAATAAAATATCGCTTTATAGAACTTTCTGCCTACACTTCCCCTTCCCCATGACACTTAAAATCAAAAACAGCTAATCTCTTTGTTATTCAAGTTATGCTTCATCAAGCAAATGAATTTTAAGAACGGAACACGAGAAAATTCATCTTCAAGCTCCAAAACGTCACTTGTCAGTTGTCACATCCTTACAAAATCATATTTTGAAGAAAGCAATCCCGTCAACCATAGCTTTCGCATCTACTGAGATTCACCCATGCATCTTAACTCTAGCCTACGGAAGACATTAATGTTACTAATTCTTAAGCATTTGCAAAACAGAAAATCACACATAAACTTTTACTGCTATTAATATTCCATCTCAAGATTAATGAGTTGACAAGTATAAAAGGTAATATGATGAATTGACAGAAGACCTGGCTCACAGATTTATTCTCCGTCTCCCCAGCATTGACAAAGTCTGTAAGTCCAAATCTCTTCCCTGTGTGAAAAATAAAAGAAAAGCAAAAAAGCATCAACCATCAATCAGTCAATGCTTAATGCATTTCTTATTAGTTAAGCCTTCCCTTTGGTCTTGTTATTATCAGCACATATATACAAGTAACTACGGCACAAAGCAAAATCATACATGGTCGTTGAAGTAATTGATTCAGCTATATTTTACGGCAGATAGAAAAGTTACTATTTTGCTGAAAATCCAAATTATCCCACGCACCAATTTCAAACTTCTCCGGATTTAAATCAACCCCTATAATTCTGGCAGCTCCACAAAGCCTCGCACCCTCTGCAACCTATACAACAACCAGTAGCCGTGAATCCATCTCTGATGCCCGAAGGAAGGCAGAGAAGAACAAAATGAATAATACTAACAGCTAAACCAATTGAACCCAACCCAAATATGGCAACAGTTGAACCGGCCTCCACATTCGCTGTCTTCCAGGCAGCACCAACACCTGGAATATAAAATCATGTCAAGACATAAAGTCCCCATCCCAAAACAAACAAACATATTAATCAAGTGTTATTACCAGTTGATAGCCCGCAACTCAGTAGGCATGCTCTGTTTGGAGGGACAGTAGGGTCAATCTTTGTGAGATGGGCAGTGTCTATTACGGTATACTGACTGAAACTGGATACGGAGAGGAAATGGTAAATAAGCTCTCCATTCAGGCCCGTAAATCTGCTAGTCTCATCTCTTGGCATCCAAGGCGAGACCTTGAATGGCAATTTTGAACAAAGGTTGCTCTTTTTTGATCTGCAATCTACACAATCTGCACAATCAGGCAGGAAAGTGGGAATGACTATGTCGCCCTCCTTTAACTCTTCTACTTCTTCTCCTACACTCTCTACAGCCCTACAACGCGCCAACAAATTGCATAAGAGAAATCAAAAACCCTTTGGCTATACTTGCAGTGTGAGAAGAGTTAATGAATCATACTGCTCTAGTTAGCACACTGTTAAAAAAGCAATCTAATAAAATGATAAGAAAAGCTGGTAAAGTTGATTCCTTTTTCTTCGTTGGTTTTAATTTCATAGGTTGCTGGAATTATCACTACCCAAAACCAATCTTAATTGCACCGTTAGCGTTTCTCACACGGTCACCTGAGTTTACTGCTATCCAAAGGAATTGAAAGCATAAAGTTTCAAGTCCACATTAGATTCTATGTTTTTCGGAGAGGGTAGTGAAAAATTTTGTAGGTTAAATTATAGAGAAAATTAAAAGTTTTATCTTTGATCGAAACAGTTTAGGGAAGTACATCTAACACTAAGTGCCAGATGTCTACTCGAAGAATAAAGAAGAAAACAAGGTCTGTTAACATATGATATCAAAATAAGGAAGATAACCCACGGTTCAAGGGGTTTGACGCAAGATTTGACTTCGGGTTTTGTAAAGGACAAAAATTAATGAGTGTTATCCTATTATAACAGGTACTGATAATAGGCCAATCAGTAGTAAAAAAAGAAAAAAAAAAAAAGGACGATGCCTACGGAAAGAGAGAAGATAGGATGTAGTTTCATGATGTGTTAATTTTGGGTTTCGCTTTTATTGTGATGTCCAGTTAGCATAAAGCTGCTGGTGGGCTCAGTACTCATCATCAGGCTTTGGGTTCCAACTACCAAGTACCTGTCGTTAACTATGAACAACAGAGCGATAACTCTGGCTATCATTCAAATTTAAATAACAAAAAAAGTAATAAAATAAAAAATTACAGCTCACCCAATAGCCTCGTGACCGAGGATTCTTGGATGGATCCCGGAAAATCCTTCGCCAAAAGCAATTTCAATTAATCTCTGCAGTATCCGAAAATCCTAGCGAAACAGATGGGAAATATATACAGAGATTGAAATGAGACCTTTAATTTCCAAAAGGTGACATCACTTTGACATAGAGAAGTGCATATAATCCGAATCCGAGCTTCATGACGATTTGGCGGCGCCACCAATATCTCCTCCATCACCAGAGGCTCTCCTGGTTTCCTGCAAACCGCCGCTACAAAATAGAAAATTGTATGCTTATAAAATTAACACATTAGGCACCGGAACAAAAAGTCAAAACTGTTTTATATTCTTTGAAACAGTAGTTTTAGCTTAATTACCTTTGCATCGAATTGGATTCCCTGCGGTCTGAGATTGAGCAGTAGCCATTGCCGGAGATGGATGCCGTGGCGCACTTACACCTCTCTCTCTCTCTCTCTCTCTCTCTCTATGCTTGACTATTCGAAGTGGTTGAACTAATATGGATGCCGACAAAATCCAATATCGTAAGAAAATGGCCAAACTCAGATGAAAACTACGCACGCTGATTGGGATGTCGTATCTTTCAGCGGGTCCTTCATCCAATCCAACCCCTTTTTGCCGAATAATAATTTGTTAAAAAGTATCTGTTTTTCCAGGATCATGGACGATGGACCCCGTCAACTTTAAACAAGTATTAAATTACCAACTTCATTTTTGTATGGTCAACTTAATTTTGATTTTTCTAAACTTTTTGCTTTAATAATATACGAATTAAGAAAATTTAGTTAATATGATATTTTTCTTATACTATTTATATCTTTTTTATATATAAAAAATAAATTAAGTACCCATGCATGACAGAAAAAATGGAAAAAATCAAAATATAAAATACATAAAAGTAAAAAATTTAAGACTGACCGTAACTTAAATATGAACAAATTTTAATAAATCTTTATAGAATTTTTTTTAAATCTAACAAAGCTTTGAGTGGAGAATTTTTTTAATAATGTTTTTTAATAAAATAATTAATGAAATGGGATCCATAGAAATTATTTATCGATTTGGGATTCGTCTTCTATCATGGCCTGTCTACAGCGTCTGACGAATGATGCAGCATTGTGCAAGTATGCAACATCTTCACTCCGAACTCCAAATTGATAAATAATTTATGACCGATCTTATTTCACTAATTATTTTATTAAAAATTATTATTTAAAAAATTTTCCTACCTTTAAGGGGGACAAGCAGGACAGAATTATGCAGCATTGTGAAAGTGTGTAACATCTTCACTCCGAACCCCAAGCCAATAAATAGTTTATAACAGATCTCATTTCATTAATTATTTTATTAAAAAATATTATTTAAAAAATTATCCCAGCTTTAAGGGGACAAGCAGTGACAGAACCATACTATTGTGATAGTGTATATCATTTTACAAAATTTCTTATATAAATTGTAATAGTGATCATTTTAATTTATTTTAAGGGTTTTCTATCAAATTTTAATTAAATAATAATCATGTAATATTTTAATTTTATGATTTAATTCCCCCTAACCCTTGGATACTAGCTCCACCACTAGAGACAAGCCCCTTCACTTTTATCTTAAGTCCGCCACCGGCACAATATAGCATAAAGATATACATACTCTTGTTTATGTAAGTACGCTAAGAAATAAACTAATTAATATTGATATGATCCTTAAAGAAATAAACTAATTAATAATGATGTGATCTTCAAAATATTAGATAGATAGAGAAATAAACTAATTAATAGTGATGTGACCTTCAAAATATTAGATAGATAGAGAAATAAACCAAATAATAATGATGTGATCTTTAAAATATTAGATAGATATAGATAGAGAAATAAACTAATTAATAATGATGTGATCCTCAAAATATTAGATAGATAAAGAAATAAACTAAATAATTATGACGCAATTATGTATATTAGATATATCAAACTAGCTGTGCTCACATTATTATCATATATATATATATATATATATATATATATATATATATATATATATATATATATATATATATATATATATATATATATATATATATATATATATATATATAACGCAATTATGTTCAGTATAACTAAAGTGGCTATATAGTATATAATTTATATTTTTACGAGTCCACTTTTCAATTCCAATTTTCCATTATCAATAAATTAGATTTTCATTTTTCATTACTGAATATATTTATCTATAGTTGGTGGGAAATAGAATCAACTCGCTGCCATATACTCTTACGACACATATAACGTTTATATTACATCGTATATATGATTTCAAATCCAATTTTATTGTTATTGTCATATCTATCTATCTATCTATCTTCATTATCTTTTCTCTTAGAAAGAATATGTAAATCCCAATACTTTTTTCTAGACAATTTTCATTGCAATTAATTTTTTTTGTTTATGATGCGTAAATTAAAAAAATAATTTTTATTTTATAAAATGTGCGAGTATGAATGTCGAATATGACTGTATTAAATTGCATATGATATAATCTGTAGAATTATCAATAATCGGATTGGACTGAACCCATAGATAGAATATGCAGAATTAGGCCCCGCCTCCAATGGTCCGGACCAAAGGTGTGTGGGTTGGATCACTAACTGTCGGCATCAAATTTTGACTGTGGGACCCGCTTATTAATACCAAACGCACAGCATTTCAAGCAAAAGACAAAAACTGTGTCGTTTGGTATGTCCCAGCAACGCACCGTTTCTTGGTCTAGATTGTTCTGGAATCTCAACCAAGCCAACCCGGCGCGGCATGCAGGCCCTTAGGCTGGAGTCCTTGGTGAATCAGTAAACTTAAACAAAGTTTTTGATTTTGTGCTAGCTTCGACTTCGACCCAAATTAATCTGCAAATTCCGTCTCCGCCCTTCTTTCGACGATCATTTCAAATAAGACCGCAATCTTTCGATTTCTTCACAAGTTCACATCCACGGAAATATCGCTTTTCTATAGAAAAAGAAGAGGTATAGTTTCCTATTTTTATATTTCTCAATTTTTTTGGTCGTTCTCTGCATTCCTTTTTTCTTTTGGGTCTGCTGTGTAAACCCTAAAACTGATTTATGCAGAATGTGACTTTCTCACCATCTTTGATTTGTTATATGTAAAGGAAACTAAAATTTCTTTCATTTTTCTTTGAATTTTTAATCAAAATAGATCTCCCTGCCTGTCTCTATGTAATTTTTGCCGTTCCTATGCGTGTATCGTTTTGCCTTAATATGACGCTGCATTCTTCGAAGAGGAAAGCAACTGTTTGTTCTCTTAACCGGGGTATAGTTGTGAGCAGGGATCCTTGCTATTGAAATGAATGACTCATAGTACTTAGGGTTTATCTTTTTTGTTTATACTTATCAATTCTTTAGGTTTTATCTTTTTTGTTTATACTTATAACCTCGTGCTGCTTGACTGATTTTAATTGGAAATAGGTGCGAAATTAATTAAGGCATCCAAAATGTTAATTGCTGGAAATGACTCATCTTGGAAGATTGACATTTAAAATGGAAAATATAGGGTATATCATTGTTTCATTATTGTTTAAGAGCTGTACTAATACTAAACATTTGACTAGAAACTCTCTGGTTTGATTGATCAGCTTTCTAGGTTTATTGGTTTGTACGAGCTCATGATAGCCTGGAAAAGGGAGATGCCACAATATCATTTAATCCTCAAAGTCACTTTCAAAAGGAATCAATGGACACATATTTCATTTGGTTTTTGTGATCATTAAAGAAGTAATTGCTTTGAGAAGAACATCTTGGCCATAGTTTGAATGTCATTTGGTTGATTGCATAGATTCAGGGAGCTGCATGCTTAAATTTTTCCTTGAACTGAACATTACATCTGCTTTGATTTTTTGACAATTATTTCTTGCCAAATTTGGGGAAATAATTTAATCACCTGAATGGTGTTTTTTCTGTTTTATTTTTGTGGTTTAGACTTCAGTTGCAATTAAGGTATCATGGCGAATCAGTATCCTGATGAAGGTTCCAGCACCAGCAATATATCTGGAGAAGGTTCAAATACAACTGTCGAGCTCAATATCAAAACTCTGGATTCACAAATTTATAGTTTTCAGGTGGATAAAAATGTAAGCACCAAGCTCTCTCTCCGCCTCTTCTATCTCTGTTTTTATTAGCCTTATCAATCTGGTCCTTTTTTATATTATCACAATTGTTCATTCCTGATAGTATTGAGCAATGCTGCATTTGATATGCAACTTCTGTAAAAGCTTTTTTTAGTTATATGGTAGGTGAGATTATTGCACTGGATATTTCAGTATGCTATGTTTTTTAAGCACATCAAAGGAAAGGATATCAAGGACTGCACTCAGTTTTTGCTTACTTTTTTTTGTTTAGCCGTGTCCTTAAGAAAATATATAATATGATTGTGCTGTCAATATTTTCAGATGCCAGTTTCAGCATTCAAGGAGAGAATAGCTAATGAAATTGGTGTTCCCGTAGGTCAGCAAAGACTGATTTTTCGGGGAAAGGTCTTGAAGGATGAGCATCCCCTTTCTGAATATCGTATCCAATCATCTAGGTTATTCTGATAATTATGTCCATGAGAATTATAGCATTCCATTTAATTCTTGTTCCCACAAAAATATAACGTGGTTCATCTCAGGCATTAAGGCATGCTCCCTGTTTACCTTTTTTGTTTTTGTTTTTTTTTTCCATCGAGTTCCTTGACTATTTTTAAGAAGTGGAGAATGGGCATACCTTGCACTTGGTTGCAAGGCAGCCAACGCAGCAGCAATCTTCGGCTGATACAAGCTCTGGTGATGTAAATGCTAACCAAGGTACTGGTTTTTTAGTTAGTTTGGCTTAGCTGTTATATGGTTATGAGTCCTCTCCCGTCCCCTCGTATCTTCTTTTAAATTTTGTTGCCATGTCTCATTCTCTTGTACATGTATGAAACAATGGTTTATCTGCAGGCAATGATGCCAGTGCTGGAACCCCTCAAAATCGCATTGGGCAAATATCACACAGTGTTGTTCTTGGGACCTTTAATGTTGGGGATCCGAGCGAAGGCGTTGTTCCAGACCTTTCACGGGTTTTTTATTCATTCTTTATTTCGGATCTTTAATTGGGATAGGGGGTAGTAAAAGATGGATATAATGACTCACCAATTCATCTCTGCATTTGATGCTTCTATGATGTGTAGGTAATTGGTGCAGTTCTAAACTCATTTGGCATTGGTGGTCACAATGCAACTAGCATTGGTGGCATGCAGTCCTCTGCCATGGTCGGTAATAGCTATTTTATTTAAAGTATTCCATCAGTTATATCTTTATGAATTTAATTGTAACTTCCAAATATTTACTGCAGTGATATTCAATTCTTTAATCAATTTATGATTCTGCATGATCTTTGTGATCTCCGAATCAGTGCACTTTGTAATATTCATGCTGACTATTTCATTCTTTTTCATTATGGCCTTCTTGTCAATGGTGATTCTAGACATGCCCAAACCACCTCAATGTCATTCTTATTTATTGTATTTGTTAGTGCCCATGTCATTTATATGTGCAATGGAATTGCATTTCAATCTTTAAGGAAGCTAAATTTCTATAAACATTACTGAGAGTATAAATTGGGAATTTTGAATCTTCAATGTGGAAGTTGCTTCTGATTAATGTTTAAGATACAATGTTAGATTTTAACGTTCCTCATCATTGCGGAATCAAAACTCTGGGAGCATAACGAAATAAACCAATTAATTCCTTTATAAGCCAACTGAGCTCATTTTAGAGGTTTCTGATTTGCAGCCAACTTTTAGTGGTCAGACTCATGGAAATGGAACATCCGGTGCATCCCGGAGCGATGTTGGTGATCGGGGTCAAGCAGGAACTCAGACACAACATGTGCAGGCATCCCCTGGTCAATCATTTCAATCGGCACCTCAAGTGATGCAAATTCCTTTGGCTGCAGCATTACCTCTTCCTTCAGTTCACTCGGTAGTAAATTATTCAATTGTTCTTTTACTTGTGGGTTTTCTTATGCATTTGTTAACATCATATATTCATTTTTGTTGCAGCCAATTCCTGATTCTTTGAGTACACTTTCTGAGTTTATGGTGCGTTTGGAGCAGTCATTGGCACAAAATGGTGATGATAGAAATGAAATTACCTGGTACTTTTTTCATTTAAAAATTTCTGAAAATAACTCAGTTTGCTTCATCTAGGGAGTCAGCCAAACAATTCTCCTGGCATTGATAATGTGCCAAGGCTGGAGCTACCTTCTAATGTCCGGGGCTTGCAAGCATTGAGCATTGTCTTGCAACAAGCAGAAAGACTTCTTGGTGGCCATCTGATTGATACAATATCTGTAATTTCTCTGTCCCGAAACCTTCTTTTCTTCCCTGCCCCCTCAAATTTTTTGTTAATTTCTTTTGCTTCCTTTTAAGGTTATTTATCTTTGTTTTGGTATTACAAAATTTGGGTCTTCTTTCACCTTACCGAACCGAGAGTACATTGTCAAGAATTAAGTATTCTTCAAGCATGTGAGGTGATCACTTGAAGTAATTCACCTAAAGATTAGCTGTGGCTTAATGATTTAGTCCTTGCCTTAATATGCCAAATGTTTTAAGTGGAACTACCAATCAGTATGTTGAATTTACAGCTGTGTTACTTAGGCTTGTTGATGTATTTGTGCCAAATGATTTGCAATCAATTCATTCAGAACTTAATCTGTGGGTGTTGACCGTTATAAAATGGTTTTAGGAAAATGTGTGGACTAAAATAATTTTGCAATGTGCATGAAAAATATATGTTGAGTGTGAGCAATTAATGCTGACTTTTGAATTGCTTTCACGTGCCACATATCTAGTTTTATATTGCTGCTGTTTTTTGTTTCATCAATTGTTGCTTACCTATTGATTTGGAGGTGTTACTAAAATTTTGCTATCATTTTGGTGTCTCTGGAAATTAGTTATCTGCCTTGTGCTTAGAGTTGTTGCTTGCTTCATATCATATTCTATTTTATGCTACGGGTTTAAGTTAATTGGTTGATGAAGTAGCATATTGCTTGTGGGGCTTAAGGAAATTGAGCAGCTGTGTACCTTTTGACTTAGCAATCAAATTAGTTATATTCAATGTTATTAAAACCGGACCAGTTTAACCGTGAACCATCAGCTGATCCGGTTAGTTTAATGCATGAAAACCGGACTGATTAAAAACCGGCAGAAACCGTTTTGACCCAGTTGAAAACCGGGTAAAATTAGAATAAACCCATTTGAAATTAGAAAAATCAAATTTTGTCCAAAATATCAATAAAATATTATTTTTTGCTGGAAAAAATAAAATATAAGTATAAATACAAAATAATTAAAATTTAAGTAATTTTGATGAATTTTGATGAATAAAATAAAAATTATAATTTATATTTGATGAATTTCTTTGAATATTTGCAATTTTTTATTATATTATCTTAAATTTTTGTTATAAATGTTGAATTAGTTGAAAATATTATTTTATTATTAATGTTTGGCAATAAAAGTTTTTTTAATTATTTTTAATTTTTTTATATAGTGATATTTTTATAATATTTATATAAAATTTAAAAAATAATATTATTTTAAAAAAAAAATCCGGTTGAACTTCAATGAACCAGTCGGATCATGAATCCTTTAGCTTTTCGGTTTTTTATCCGGTCTGGTTTTAATAAAATTGGTTATATTAATATGTTTCACTCGGAAATGGGGAGAGGTCCTATTTCCAAATTATCTAAATGCTGATGCAGTTTTTCTAAAATCTTATTAATCTGATTATTTATTCATAATCTGCTGCAACTCTGTAGCATATTGCAGCCCGCCTGGAGCAAGATGGAGCTTCTAGTGATCCATCTCTTAGAAGCCAAATACAGACAGAATCTGTGCAAGTTGGGCTTGCAATGCAGCATTTAGGTGCCCTGTTTTTGGAGCTTGGTCGAACAATATTGACATTGCGAATGGGACATCCTCCTGTATTATCTGAAACTCGGTGCTTTTCTTGATTTTGATTAAGCACATTTTATAATTTGTTTGTTGCAACTTGCAGGCTGAAGCTTCTGTAAATCCTGGACCTGCAGTTTATATATCTCCATCAGGGCCTAATCCTATAATGGTCCAGGTTTGTAGAGGAAATTAAAGCAATTGGGATGATTTTACAGGCTTATGTTTTTGATGGCTGAAAAAATTATTTTTTTCTGTTTTGGTTTCTTTAAAAAATGTAGTAGCTGTTGATAGCAGTGTCTCGAATGAGTGATTTGCGAGTATTGAAAAATAAGTCGATTGCAGAACGATTGCAAGTATATTCCTTATCTGGTTTCTTTTAACCAAAAGGCGCCCTTTTTTCTATGCTTACTGCGTACAACAATGCTGATAATCAAGCCCTAATTATTTTACAATACTTGATTTTGACCTAATCAAGTTATGGGAACTATGCATTACTGTAGCCTACTGTTTAACTTAGTACTTTGAGAAGGAAAAGTCAACAGTGTTCCTCTGTTTTGGTTTCAGAAGCAAGTAGTGTTTACTGTTAAAGCTGTTGTAGTTAGTAGTGTGGCAGATAACCATCACACCAGATATTACTCATGTACGCGGACCTCCAAGTATGTGCAAAGAGTATTCAGTAGAAATAGGTTGCTGTAGTGGCCAACAATTCTGGCTAAAATAGTATTAAGGGTAAGGGAGAATGCAACATATTGTATAGAAATGCCTTCAGATAGGAAATTTAGGGCAAAAGAAATGCTAAAGTAGCATAGCCTGTCAAAAATTCTGAAGAAAATACACATTTGGATGGAAGTTCCCGGCATTGCCTCTCGTGAAAATTGCTGGAAAAAAAATGCTTTTGCATTTTTCTTGAGAGATGGGACATGCAGCCAGGACTGTTCGATAGAGATGTTTTTCGCTGCCTTGTTGGCATAAATTCTTTTTGAGTATCACTTCTTTTTATGCTAAGTCCTTTTGTATTTGATTTCATTTTTTGTTATGAAATGATTGTGCTGGCTTTAATGCATACCTATTTATAAACGTTCTAAATTCTTTTTCCAGCCTTTTCCTCTACAAACTCATTCACTCTTTGGGGGTTCTGCTGTACAATCAAATCCCTCAACTGTTGGTCATGGTAATGCCCCGAGGAATATTAATATACACATACATGCTGGTAAGCAAAGCAAGCAAACTGATCTCCAATTCAGACTTCAACATCTCAGTCCATTTTACACCTTTTAAAACAAAACAAAAAAAATCACAAGGTAGCTCACTGGCGCCAGTTTTATCAAGCATAGGTACCCGGTCAAGTAATGGGGAGGGGATGCAGGCAGAACAGGGCAACGGTACTGGTTTGAGTGGTTCAGGTACAGTGCGTATGCAATCTGTAAGAAATGTCATTGCAGCAGTGCCTTCACATGCACCTGGTGTTACGGTTTCAAATGCTGCACAGCCTGGTATAGGTTTTTCCATTCCACAACCCCCATCTGATTCTACGTCACTATCCTCTGTCATAGCTGAAGTCAATTCAAGCCTAAGTGGTCTTGTTAGTAACATGCAAGGAGAAAATCCAACTGTATCAGGTTGGTAACTTGCTGTTTGAAATGAAAATTCATAAAGGGCATTGCTTTTCACTTGCTAAGGGTGCAAAAACATTGTTGTATGTGCAGGATCTGTCAGTTCTGTTACAGGTAATAATGCAAGCAGTGGGGCAGGGGAATCTACTGTGGCATCACGTGAGCTAATTGATGATGATCAAAAGGTATGCTTTGTGTCACTGTTTGTTTTTGCTATGAGGTTTGGTGATCATTCCTGATCAATGCTAGAGATTGGCCAGAAACAAGGTAAACATGCTCAAGGAAGTAACAATGATGTGAAGGAGAGTAGCTCAAATGATATCCCATCTTGCTCGGTGGAATGTTCAAGTGAAGGAATCCCAGTAAAAGCTGAGGAGATTTCAGAAAATGCACCAAGTTCCATTGAGAAGCATGAAGATCCTAAAGATGTTCAAAATGTTCCTCTTGGATTGGGGTTGGGGGGCTTGGATCGCAAGGTATTTTTCATCCATGAATTATTTATGTATCGACCACTTTACTGAAACTTTGCTGAATGCCTAAATGTTTCTCTGCTTAGACCCCACTTTGAAGCATGAGCACTTTGCTTTCACCATAGTTTTTCTTGCTTTAATTCTGACATTTTGCAATTACTTGAACAGACCATCTGTGATGTGGGATGGTTATGGTTTTAATATTTACATCAACTCATTGATCTTTCCTACTGAGAGAGGGCAAGCATTCATAGTTTTGGAAATAATTAATTCACCCATCAATGCATCAAGGAATTTAACTGAGACTTTGTATGGCTGCTATGTGATCACCTGTAGATGTAAGCAATTTGACTATATCTGATAGATTTTAATTGTCCTCAAGTGACCAGTAAATTGCTGCTTTTTATACTTGTGATATTTGTTTTCTCTGAAGTGTAAGTCTGTTATGCATGCTTACCTCTCCAAATGTTATTAATTTGGAATTATTGCTACCATTGAGTCATTGTAATATAGCACTTATATTTGAAGGTTTTGAACTTATTCTGTTTACTGTTCAATCTGATTGCTCATGATAAAGTTATAGGGACAATAAAAATGATGTTCTTGCTCCATTGATGAACTCACCACTGTTTGGTTGAGTGAATTGCTTGGTCAGATGGCTGTGAGCTCATTTGCGTGGTGCATGTGTGCTAACTAGATAAGTGGATATACTCCCATGAGAAATATTTGGAATTCACTTTATATTATTTATGTGAGTAGAGACGTAACAGACAGTCAAAGCCATTGGTCAACAGTGATGATGATGGAACGTGCACTAACTCTGGTAGCCAGAGCCTGAATGCCGGAACAAGTGGTCAACAGCTTTTACAATCTCTAACATCTCTCAGCTCTGATACAAACAGGCTGGTTGAAAATGATGCGAGAGTGCATCCTGTTGATAGGAATCCTGAGAGGGGACCTATTGGACAGCAAAGTTCTGCTGCCCCATTTGATACAGCTAGCATGATGTCTCAGGTGATACACAGCCCTGCATTGAATGGTCTGTTAGCCGGTGTCTCAGAGCAAACTGGGGTGGGTTCTCCCAATGTTTTGAGGGATATGTTGCAACAGCTTACTCAGAACCCTCAGATAATGAGTACTGTTGGCCAAATTGCTCAGCGAGTCGAAAGCCAAGACCTTGGGAACATGTTCTCAGGTTTAGGAAGTGGCCAAGGCGGTGGTCTTGATCTTTCTAGGATGGTACAACAGATGATGCCAGTAGTTTCCCAGGTTCTCGGCCGTGGATCAGCTGCTCAGGCTTTTTCTCCTGTGCAACCTGAACCCCAGCAGCACCATAATGAGAGGAGCTTGGGTGGAAATGAGAAACCCAATGATCAAAATGTTCAGGTCTGTATTATCCCAAAAGAAAATGATGCAATATGAAATTTTTAGTAAATCTAGTGTTCAAGTTTTTGGTAATCTGGAAGTGACTCAAATTTTGAATATTTCAAGTTTGGCGTGGATTGTAAATCTCTCCCTTCAAGTTGTAACCAGTTTTCTTCTGTTTACCTAGATTGACCTGCAGGAGGTTGCTCAGAGAATCGAACACTTCAATGCACCTGGAGATATTTTCCAAGCAGTAGCTGAAAATGCAGTTAGGTTGACTGGCAATGAGACCAGATTCGAAGATACTGTGCATGAGTTGAGCATCAATGAGGATCTAATTAATGTTAGTTTTGCTAACTCTTTTTATTGGATAAAGCTGTCCCCACCTTGAATTTGGCACGGGCTTTAGCAAATGATTCGATGTTTTTGAAGAGCCAGCTTACGTTTGAGTTTTATTGAGCTATCTTCTTTTTTTTTATATATTTTTATTTTTGGTACTGTGCATGAATTAAAGCTGGATCTTGCTCTTGCAGGATTACATGGAGATGCTACGACAGGATGTAAATCAGCGAATTCAGAATGACCATGGGCAGTATAACTGATGACCCGTTTCAAGGATAAATGGTTTCCGGTCATTTTAGGTGGAAAAATGAAATGTTTAGCCAGAAACTATTGCCGAAATTGGGACAGTTCTAAAATTCAATTTTTGCTTGTAACAACCCTTGTACAAATAGATGTGGATCTTTGTGAGCTGAAAACTATTGATACTTATTTCTATGTTCTTAGAGTTTTGCCGCTGTTATATGACAGCGGATCTTTTTAGGGGCAAAATGCGAAAAATCAAATATGAAATATCACATTTCTAATTTATGTAAATTACACTAGTCTGGTTTTTAGGGAACAGAAAAGAAAGTTTACATTACGCATCATAGTAGTCGTTGACATCTCATCTCAGCTGAAAATGCCGCAACTTGTGCCTGTCCTTTCTCCTTGTATGTGCCTGGTTAACTTGTCTTTTGTGCCTCTCATGGCATCTCTTTGTTTTCTGCAGCTTAATCTGCAAGATCCATTCTTGATTTGCTTCCAGATTGATATTGGTAGCTTTTGCTCTGCTTAAATCAATTTGGTGAAAAAATTCAGTAAACAAGTGATAGGGCTTGGAAAGAAATACTTTGAACGTTCTATGACAGAAGTACGTTTGCAAAATTTTGAAGTGGAACTGCGAAGTTGGTTTATCTAGTCCTATAAAATAACTAAACAAGAGATATTAGATGCTGGAGATTAAAAATTGATTAAACTGTGAGCTAAGTTGAAAGTCTATCAAAAAATCACTTTCCACTACACGTACGACACCGTATCATTTCTAGCCATCATCCAAACATATGGTTATATTGGGCCGCAGCCTAGCGGTTTGGTCACTGTCGGTCCAATCGTCTCGTTATTTGGGCTTTAAAAGAGGTAAAGTGGTGTAATTTTAAAGTATTATGCATGTGGACTTGGCTTGGTTCTTGGTTTAGGAACTGTTAAATGGGTAAAGGCCTAAGGGTGCTAGGAGCTGTCCAAAGGCTTGACGGAGTCGAAGAACCATTGCTCCGGCGAGTCAGCAAAACCCTCCGTCCAGGTGCTTTCTTAAAAAGCTGTTAAAACTTTGCTTAACGGGATTTTTCTCTTACGAGGAAAAACTAAAATTCAAAAAGTCGGAGTTGGACGTCAATTCTTTCTTTGGATTCTTTGATGGAGGAAGCCGATTCGACTTCGAAGAAGACTGTAGGCCGCCTTTGTTGCCTATGTAGTCAGAGAAGGGCTGCTCTTAAAAGACCTAAAACTCTAGAGCAGGTAATTTCGTTTTCCTTAGTTAATTTTCATTTTATTAGGTTTTCGGTTGTAAATATGATTGTTGTGGGTGGAAAAAGATATGCAGAGAGTGTTTCTATGAAGTATTTGAGGAAGAGATACACCAGGTTATTGTAAACAACCAGCTATTCAAGCCTGGTGAGCGTGTTGCTATTGGTGCCTCTGGTGGAAAAGGTAATTCTGATCTGTCTTTCTCTTTTTTGGCTACCTATGATTAATTCGTTTCATATGTTTCCTAATCCTCCCTTTTTGTTCTGCTTGCAGATTCCACAGTCCTCGCTTATGTATTATCAGAATTAAATCGCCGACACAATTATGGGCTGGATCTTTTCTTACTGTCAGTTGATGAAGGAATTACTGGCTACAGGGATGATTCTCTTGAAACTGTCAAAAGAAATGAAATTCAGGTCAGTATTAGTCTTGCTATTGGAATTCATGATGCTATCAATTTTGAAGAAACTCTGTATGTTGAATGCTTTTATTTTCTCAAAAACAAGATTAATGATCCCTGTTTTTATATCTTTCCCCCAGTATGGGCTGCCTTTGGAGATAGTTTCATACAAGGATTTGTATGGATGGACAATGGATGAGATTGTGAAGATGATTGGTTTAAAGAATAATTGCACATTTTGTGGTGTTTTTCGCCGTCAGGTACAGGATCATTTTCTTACTGTGATGATTATTAAATCGTTCTTCAGTTTCTCCATTCACAGCGATCATTGCTTTTGTTCCACCGTTCCTCTCATTTCAAAAATCTCTGAACATAGCATCCCCCCTTTCCCTCCCTCCCCCAAATTGTAACAATTTTATTGCTAGACATAAAGAAATGCTACTGGCAGCGCTTATGGTGTTTTGTGTCTTAAAAAGGCTCTTGATCGAGGTGCTGCATTGTTGAAAGTAGACAAGCTTGCCACTGGACATAATGCAGATGATGTTGCTGAGACGGTTCTTCTGAATATATTACGAGGTGATATAGCTAGGTATATGGAGTTGACTCGGAGTTAATTTTCAGGAGTCATTTTTTGTTTACTTTGTTATTAATGTGGCTGCCAATTGCTTTTTAGATTGAGTAGATGCACCTCGATCACAACTGGTGAAGATGGACCGATTCCAAGATGCAAGCCTTTCAAGTATACCTATGAGAAGGAGATTGTTATATATCCTTATTACATGTGAAATATTGAAATACGCACGTATTAATTAATCATATGTTCCTCAGTTGCATGACCTTGACCAGGTTTTCACATATGCTTATTTCAAGAGGCTGGACTACTTCTCCACTGAATGTAATTGTTCAGTTTTTATTTCTTTTCCATCTTTATATTGTTAGTGAGCTCATCTTGAGTTAATACTCATGAGCGTTTGCTGCTTCCCCAACAATAACCTGTCCCCTTCTCTCTTTCTTTTCAATGTTTATCTTGGTTGCTTGAAATCCTTTTTGCTCTAACTTTCAGATCAAATTTGTTTCTGTGATACCATGTTAGTTGTATACTCTTGTCTTTCCTTGTGTAATTGGCTATTAACAGATTGTTTTTACTGCAGGCATATATTCCCCAAATGCATATCGTGGTTTTGCTCGTGAATTCATTAAAGATTTGGAGAGATTGAGGTTGTTACCCAGCGAATTTCTGTAGTCATTTTAGTGGATTTAGAATGCTGCCTTCCACGTTTCAATTCTAGTCCATTACAGAATGTTTCTGTTGATTCTCAAACTGGCAACTTCTAGAACATTCATTTAAATCAGCATCTACTGTGTGTTACTGTGGAAGATTTTCATACACTTACAATTGATGGGTTACCATTGCAGACCTAGGGCTATACTTGACATCATCAAATCAGGGGAGAACTTCAGAATATCCACTTCTACAAAAATGCCAGAACAGGGGACCTGTGAACGCTGTGGTTATATCTCGAGTCAAGTGAGTATTGCTTTTGCCCCTATTGAGATAAGCACGAAATTCATGTAACATTGATGTGTCCAATATATTCCTAGCAACATATTGTGCGTACCGTTGGTCAATGCTAAATGGCTTGTTGCATTTTATCCCAACATTGGTTAATGCACAGAAATGGTGTAAAGCTTGTGTTCTACTTGAGGGATTGAACCGAGGTTTGCCTAAGCTGGGTATTGGCCGAAGCCGAGGCGTTGATAATGGTGCCAGAATGGATGGGAAGCATGGCCAGGGAACAAAGAATATAGAGAGCAAACAATGTGGAACTCTGGATTTCTGAGTTAGGAAGCACAATCACTTCAGCACCGAGAAAATTTATATGGTGCCAATAGAAAAGGTAATCGTGCAGGATTGATGTGCAGCCTTTTCTCGTCGATCTTATGATTATTGAAATTCATAAGGAATTTATGTTTTATTTTCAAAAATTAAGCTGTTGAATTGATAGCCTGAAAGTCCATCTAGAACAAGAATGGAAGCGAGTGGCAAAAGGACATACTATCTTGCCAGGTTGGCTGATAGAAAAAGGAAATTATTTTAAAGAATTACTTCCGCTAAAATAATTTTTCTTCTCATATACTTCCGCTAGAATAATTGCTCCTGCTCGGGTTTGTAGGATGTACAATTCTTTGTTGTTTTTCTTATCTCTCAATTAGATCTTTCTTTCTTTCTTTATTCCTTTTTCCTTCATCTTTGCTCACAAAAGAGGTATGAGAACTTCTCATCATATGTGTGTGTATATGACCTTGTATAAGGCATATAAGATGTGTAGTTGATGTTGTGATGATGTAGTGATATGAATTTTGCCTTTAAAAATTGATGTGAATCGAATTTGTAAGAGAATTCTTTGATCCCCAAAATCTGTTTTAAGGTTCACTGGATCTATTTGGACTCTGTATCAAGTTAGAGAAAGGTAAATGAAGTGATTCTAGTTTTTATAAAAACTAAACTCATAGATCTATATTTTATATGAAGAACTCGAAACCTGAATTTTACTGCATAATAATGAAAATTGAGCTTGAATTATGTGTGTGGCTGCTGTCCTATCATTGGGAGCAGTTTGTGATTTTTGATAAATATCTTAAGATTTACAGGTTGGATTGGAATGATTTTTTATGTTTTAGAAACTAAAAATGTAGAGGAACAATTTTGTAGAATGCCACTTTGGCTAAAAATGATATTTTATAGGTTTAAAATCGTGTTTAAGTCGGGACTAGAAATCTGCTTCGGGGCAGAATGGACCTCACGGTCAGCAGGTGGGATCTAATGATCATGAGGTAGTTCATTTTCAGTTTAGAGCTAAAACATAACCTATGTTATGGTCAGTAGGTATTACCTGAAGACCGTGACTCCCCTTTCGTAACCTAGGTCACGGTCATCACTTTTTTGGTACTGACCGTGAGGTAGTTTGGTAGTAGTCTAGAATCGAAATGCATCTTATATCATGGTCAACAGCATTTACCTAATGATCATGACATTTTCCTATTTTATACTAACTTTGATTGTTATAATCCTAATGACTATAAAAATTTAGTCCAACTTATTTAAGTACTTTTAGAATGTCTTAAACCTAAGAATGAGCACAAATTATGACAATTGAGATGTATGAACTATGTTTTAATATAAGAACTAAATTAAAGCTTATTGCATCTATATGTGTATTCTAAATAAAGTATGATATGAGATGTTAATCAAAATGTATTAATGTGATTGTTTGGTATAATAACTTTGTGAAAATTCACAATGCCATAAAAATGTATCTCATTAAATAATTACAAGGAAAGGAATATGGTTAATGCCTGCATTGGAACTTGGTTGTGGATAGACAGGCATAACTATAGGGTTACAGTTGCAGCTGCTACAGTTGATCCCGTTTGAATCTATAGTTTGTCTTCAGTTGAAATTACAGTTTTGATTCCGTTTGGATCCACGGTTTTGATACCTTCGAGTATCCACAAGAATAATACATCTGAGTATTCATATAACCGATACCTATGAAAGATCATAATAAGGGTATTATGATATTTCAAAACTTGACTCTTTAAAAATAAGAAATTTATTTGTAGATTTCACGTATTTTGATGAAATTTGGTAAAGGCATAATGAATTATATGAAATTTAATTCATGAAATTCAATTTCTATTTTTTATTTTTTTTTACATTCAAAACATGAAAATTTGAAATTACAAATGAATTTCGTAAAATTTTATGAAATTTATTAATTTCAAGCATAGCCTAAATTTTTCTTGCATATTGTTTGGATGAGAATTCATGGCATGATATGGTGTAGTAAGATTTTATTTGCTAGTATATTTGGTAAGATAGTGTAATGCGATATGATTTGATAAATTTTTTATAGGAAAAAAAACTCAAAAAATTAAAAAAAATAATTATGATAAAAAGATAAATAAGCAGTATTATTGTAAGGACTATTCTAGATTCTCCTATTACCTATTGTCCTATTTACTCTCTTCCATATGATAAATTATTTGCATAATTGCCAAGTTGGTTTACACTATTTATACAAATGCATACATTAACATATTATGAGAAATTATAATAACATTACACTTGGTACTCTATATTTCAACTATAATAACATTACACTTGGTACTCTATATTTCAACTATACTATTCTTTACATTAAGGTTCACTTAATAAAATATGATAATTATAAAGATAAAACAAAGTAGACTCAATATATTAGCTCTTCCTATATCTAGTATTGGCCTTGTAGTAGCAGATCTTATCTCAATCTGATCGACTTCTAGCCTCTTGTACCTACACGGATAAAAATTCGTGCTAAGCTATATAGCTTAGTGGGGAATAAAAGTATAAAATATGGATAACCACTCACAGTGGTCATCCTCAAACATACAACAACAATGCCAATAACAAGATACGTTTATCTCAATAAATAATTTTTGCTTGAGTATACTATTGGAAGGCAATAATAACATCAATAATTATATGACAATTAGATCTAGTAACATTCATTTATAATGGAAAATTATAAAGACTGATTAATTCTTTATCATCAATACGTATACTAATACTGTTCATTTTATACTGTAAAATACCTGTTAAAGTTCTGTGAGTGTGGATAACGTATGTTGTGGATACTCGTAGGTTCGAGCATATAAATACTCGAAGATATTAAATCTGTGGACCTGAACGGGATCAAAATTATGGTCCCAATAGGGACATATTGTGGATCCAAATGGGTCAGACTATAACAGCTGCGACTGTAACCCTATAGGTATACATATTTATCCACCACCAAGTTCTATGTGAAGGCAATTAAATTCCTTTATTTTATCTGACATTACTTTGCTTTACTCTATTCAATCGGATACATATATGTACATATATAGTCATATACCGAGTAATTCTAATCATGCACACGTTACTGTATAGCAATGAGTAAAGTATCATGTATTACCTACTCATATATTAATGTCACGTAAATCAAATAGTTTATACTTACCAAGTACAAGTATTCAATATTTGATGGCTTATAAAGGCATAAGCACAATTATATTTATGAATAATTGTAAACATTATGCTATATACTTATTCATTTGTAAACAATCTACGACTCATGGTCAAATTGTAACTGTATTCGATTCAAAAGCATACACACACACACACAAACTAAATAATTACATCAATATACTTTAGTTATCATAACGTGTCAATTTTTTTTATATAAAGCATTAATTTAGTTAAATTGTGGTTTAAATGGGTTGAATTTTTGTTTAAAGGTTAATCTAGTTTTAGTATTTTTTAGGGTCAAATTCATAATTTTGAGAAATTGAAGCAAGAATTTGATGTTCAGTCCAGAGACATTTCACTCAGCTGTGCAAGGATTTTTAAATTTCCGTGTATGAAGAAACTGTGAAAAATGAACAAAAATTGAAAATTTGTACAAGGTACAGCAAAATCATGCTCGATCGTGCATTACGAGGAAGAAATTGGTGTTTGGCTATGCATGGTAACTTATGCCTATGCTTGGTCGTGCATCACAAGGAGAAAAATGATGCATGGCCATGCATCTCAAGGAGAAAAATGATGCATGGTCATGCATCTCAATGAAAAACTATTATGCTCCGAAATAGCTTTCCAGTCTCAATTTTCATGCCCTTTTTGGCCAATAAAACGTCATTTTTAGAAAAAGTGTCATCTACAAAGTTATAGCTCTATATTTCTAGTTTCCAAAACATCTAAAATTTCCCCAATCCGACTTGTAAATTTTCAGATATTCAATAAAAATTACATACTGCTCCCAATGATAGGTCAACAATCACTAGCAAAGTTCAAGCTAGAATTTCACTATCATGCAAATTGATTCAGGTTTCGAGTTCCTCATGTGAAATGAAGATAAATGCGTCTAGTTTCACCTCCAATTGGAATTTATCAATTTGAATTACTGTAGCTCCAGATATCATCAAAATAATATAAACTATTCACATAAATCCTAAGTAGAACTTCGAATTTTCAAAGGTTATATGCTTACTTCAGTTTTCACACCACATCAAGCCTAATTCTTTATTATATAACACATCTACTAACATTCATAAACATGTCTTTGATGTCCAAAATTAAACACACACATGAACACTATGAATGGTTCCCATACCTCTTTTAGGATTCAACTTTTTCAAGTTCTTTCTTCTTGTCTCTCCTTCCCTTTGCTAGCTTGTCCTTCCACAAGATGAAATCACATATATTACAGCATATAAAAGATATAATTTCTCCCTCCAATTGACTATTAATTCACAAGAAATAAAGAGAAGAAGAAGAAGAAGAAGAAGAAGTGATTACCCTAAATTATGTATCCCCAAATTCTCTCTAAAAAGGGAATGGGGTTTCAGATTTTTGGGAGTATTTTTTGGACCATAAATGAGAGAAATGGCTGCTCTCATAAGTGTGTGAAGTGGCCAGCCCTTCATCCCCTTTTATACCATGAATTATCCTTTTTTCTCATGAGATTTCACAAGATTTCTAGATTAGGCCACTTGCCTTCATCCTAATGGTCCATTGTTGCTTTACATTTCACTCCTTTTCTTTATTTTCTATTTTTACCACAAAACTTCCACTTTATACTTTCAATTAAGTCCCTAATTTCACATTCTCTCTAAATTTACATGCACATGCTTTAATGTAAAATGATCATTTTACCTCTGCTCTTTTAAGTTAATTCCATTCGAGTTCTTTCTTATACTTCCAATATATATCTCTTTATATTACATCCACTGCATATCTTAAACATACCCAATTACAACTAGGGTGTAAATTGAGATCTTACAATTATATTGAAAAATAAATAGAGTTATTAAAAATAAACAAAATTTACAAAAAAATATATATATAAAAAAAATCATATAAAATCAGCCATTCGATAATTTAAAAATTTAGATAAAATAAATCTATGAGTTAATTTAAATTATTATAATGAAATGTATAGAAGAGAATGTTAAAATATGTATTAAATATTATTCAAATTTGTAAAATGATTGTTTAGTAGGATTTTTCTTTTTTTAATGTTACAATTTAATAGAACGAGAGGATTAATAAAAATGACGATGTCATTATCAGCAGTGTTATCAGTTATCACGCCCGATCTGCTCTCGCCTTTTCTAACTCTTCCTTCCTCCCTAGAGCTATCCATTTTCATTTGGGTCGCTCACTCCCAATTTGGTGGTCGTTTGGCTGAGATGGCATTTTCGGCCCCACCAAACTCTAGAAAGCCGTTAGGGTTTATAGCAATCGCAAAGAAGCACAAACACAGTTTTATTCAGTGGTTTGCAATGACAGGGATATTGCTTTTGAGTACGAGGTCCTTAGGCCAAAAATACCGCATCCATAACCTACAAGAAGACACTTTGGCTCTCAAAGAAGAGCAGCAAACTCTAACAGATCGAGTGAACAGCATCAAGCGCGCCCTACTTCACGAAGCCTCTCTCGAACCTACTGGTGTCTTTGCTTCTCGCCTTAGCCATCTTTTTCGGGAGGATAATTGAAATAAAAGGTATCATTAGCTGTCCGTGTGGGCTATTGTTCCTCGTTTTTGGAGACTTATAGTCCATGTTTATGAGGCGTGATTTTGAATAATTAACAGTTTAGCAGCTTCGGTGAAGTTTCCTTGTTACTTAGATTGCTATATTTCTGCTTATTTTTGAGTTACGGTGATCTTAGCTTAGACTAAAAGAACCCTATATTAGTTGAATTTTTTGTTACGATAAACCAATATCGGGAATTTAGAAGATTCCATCCTCTTCTGTTGTGGAAATCAGGGTTTGTAAATTCTTGTTATTTTGTATTGGCTCTCTGGATTTTGTGATTGGTGTGAATTTAAGCGAAAGAAACTTCTAGGGATTGGTAGTTTGAGGTTTCTCTCTCAGTAATTTGAATTTTGCTTGTGAAAAATGCCTCTTTTATCAGAAAGCGTAGTGATTCTAATTTGTAAAGCTGGTTCAGCAGAAAGTAATAGCAGGAAAGGTAGCTATCTATCAACACAGCGAAGTAATTGCCTTATTTTTGTGAATGATTGACTTAATTTTTGTTTGCTTTTAGGCTAAGAGTATCAGCAAGTCCTCATTTATACATTTATGATGATGTGCATCTCTGATGTGGTTTTCTTTTCTCAGCATTTCTGACTCGGTAAACTGTGCAGTAAATTAGTCATGATTTTTTTTTTTTGTTTTTTGTCTCTGAATTGGTGAAAAAATATTGATATTTTGATATTGCATCGTAAACAACAAAATAGGGTTTTTGTTGATCATCGATTGTCAAACCATTATCAAACATAGGAATTATATGCTAGTGATATAGGGAGATTACTAACATGAGTGGTGTCCTTCCAGTAGCTTCTCTTCTTTTCCTTCTGTCTTCTTCTTTGTTCTGCATGAAAAAATTGTTTAGAGAAAGGCCTTCTAAAGTGTCAGCATTTTTTTCACAGGAAAATTATAAGTTGGGAATAGGGTTGGTGTTTTATTGAGGTAATGGGGTAACGGACTGGTTTTTAATAGAGGTATGGGGTAAAGCTGGTTACTGGTCTAGGATGAACCAAACTGCAAGTAACACCAAGAACTGAACTCATATATAAGCATACAAATTATGCATTTTTTTTTCTGGTTAGGTTTTGCATTTCGCATTGGTCAATGCCAGTTGTTAGGACACATGTCTCAATCGATCGGTAATTAGGCAAAAGCTTTTAAGCTAGGTCAATATATATGCATGCCAATCAGTTTGTGTCTTGTAGTTAATGTCTTTTTAGTGCTTTATTTAATCATCTGATTAAGAGAGTTTGGAATTGATTTTGACATCTTTACTCTTTGACATTTGTTCTGTAAGTTCGTTTAGCATTTAATTGTATTTTATGTCACTATTAATAATTGCTTGACAATTCTGAATGTAATCATGAAAGCCTGAGAAATTGACTGTGCAAATGTTATACACCTGGCTAGAGTTCTGCAATAATTCTGTGACAGTGGATGAAAACATAAATTCTTCACATCTTAGAAAATAAGGCCAACAAAACAAAAAAGAATATGGTTCAGAATTTGAAATGGAAAAAAAACCCCAGTAGGTCTTTGCTCCACTCATGTAAAAAGGAGCAATAAAATTTTTACACCAGTGTCCGAGTCGAAGAGTCGGGTGTAGTGCATTGGGTCTATATATTTTGAAATTGTTGAGTCGTTACTTGAAATGTTAAAGACAACTCTGTATGTTTTGGACACTAATCTATCCAAGCATTGCGCCTGGGCTAAGAATGGCCTACGGATGAGAGGTGGTAAGGAATGATTTATGTGGATTCCTAGCAATGACCAATTGACTTCGTGTACATGGGATTTCTAGTTTTTAAGTTGTAGTGAGCATGCAGTAGTTTTCTTGCTCATCAATCACATATTGATTGCACGTTACCCTGAACTGGGAACATTATTTTGGATGGCCATTTGGATAGTAGGCATCGATTGAATGATCTCCATCCCTTAATAATTATTTAAAGATGTTTGATTGCATGTGGGACTGGTAATGGCTGGGTGGATAGAATTGAGAGCAACTTAATAGAATTGAATGAGATAAATTCAAATGTGTAATGAGAATTTATGGCTTTGTGGAAATGGCATGTGCTGCTAGTTGACTAGTGTCACCTTTTGTATCTAACTTTTTAATCTGACTTGGAAAATTACCATCTAGTCGATCAATGAGTTACCAAGTGTCATGCATGCTAACAAGCTGATAGATGCCTGGTGTTCTGACGGATATTATATCTGAGTAAACCTAGCCGTCACTTGTGCTGTGTCCACCGATTTATTGATTCGGTAAGCCATGCCCGGGTAATTCTAGTTGATGGTCCTTCAGCCTGTTGGTTTCCTAATGTAACCAGTCTGCATGGCTAGGTTGATTGCCTTATGTAGCCAATCTAATACGCATATGGTTAGATTTGCTGGCTCTCAGGCCGCATCTATGATGCAAAAGGCCAATTCGAAAACGCGTTTAGAAAGTAACAATTGAGTTCAGTGAGATCTCTAAAAGCTGAGCCTGGAATTTTGTTTGGCGTATGGTTAGAGGATAATGATAAGGTCTCACTCTCACCTGAATAACAAAGATAATGACATTTTTGGTATGGGACCTATCGGTTGCATCCAGTTCAGCAAAGCTCGAAATTGGGAAGGCGACGGCTCAGGATTTCCTTCATCGCATGTCTTGTCACAGAAAGGCATTGTTTCATCATTCGGTTTATACTCTTCAAGATATTCAAAATTTGCTTTGAATTACGAAGAAAAGTAATCCACTCTTCACTCCTGTAGTTACTTCACCATGTTCTTTGGTTTAACTCCAAACCCAATAGAAAATAAATAAAAAGTTTTCAAGCTTTTCGTTGACAAAAAGAGATTTAAAAAGGGGCCTTTAAGCTTTTCTAGGCATTTCAAGTGTTACCTGTCTTCTTCTGTGTTATAATTAATTAAACTCGACCGGGACAAAGACAAGCACAAATACATGAACAAACAACCCAACAAATTATATGCTTGAACCATGGCTTGAAAAGGTTAGGAAATAGAGGTCAACACTGTCAACTAAATAACCGTGTGGACTATTTTGGTTATGTGCTTTGTTTTTTTGTAGGGGTTTGCTGTCAGAACACTACTTACAATACAATACGCTGCATGTGCATTTCGCAAAACGCTGCTGTTACTCTCTCTATCATCCAATTAATTAATTCTGTTTAGTCGTGCAGTCAATCTAATACTGAAAATAACATATACTATAGTTCGAGTAATGGAATGAAATGGCGGGAGCTTTTTATTTTTTTTTTATTTTTTTTTTTGAACAATCCAAAGCGCAAATTCAATTAATAAGAAGATAATTTACATCCTGAATGGCTAGCTCAGAGATACAAGGTGGAAAATCCTTGTCCCAAATGACCCTACTAGGGGATGGAGGGCAACATTTCGCTAGGGAATGAGCTACTCTATTCCCGTTCCTATGAGTAAAACGCCAAATACAGGACGCAAACAAAGAGCTCAACTGAAAGCAAGCATCTAAAATACTCCCTAGACCATTTCTAAGGACAGATTTATTTATTAAGCAGTCTATGACATATTTGTTATCTGATTCCACTTCTATATGACTAAGCCCCTTCTCCTTTGCGACAGTAAGCCCGAGTTGAATAGCCAGTGCCTCGGATATCAATGGGCTCCAAGTACCGATCAAAGAACTTTGGCAGCAAAATAGTATTTGGCCACTTTGATCTCTGAAGACAGCTCCCAAACCCACTTCCTCGCTCCCAAGGATTCCTGCATCAGTATTAATTTTTACCACGTTGAAAGGAGGAGGCTGCCATCTATAGTCTGACGAGGGCCTTGCTTGAGAAGGATCGCTTCTGGGTAGTACAACTGATTTGAAAACCTCCAGAGAGTTCTTTGCAGCCCAATGAATTTGAGCATAACTTGAGGACTTTCCTTCATAAATCTGTTTGTTCCTCGAAATCCATAGCTGGTAGCAGTGGAAGGAGAATAGGAGTATGTTCTCGGCATCTAGTTGGTTTGACAGGTCAGAGAACCACCATTTGAAAGAGGACGCTGGAGAGTTTACGATCTGGGCTAAACCTGCCTTTTGCCACACTTTTTTTGCCAATTGACAGTCCCGAAAAAGATGTAGGATCGATTCTTCACTGTTGCAAAACTGACACCCAGGGGATATGGAAGGAATTCTCTGATGAAGCTTTATCCTTACGGGTAGTGAATTCAGTGCCACCCTCCAGATTAGATTGCCTATCTTTGGGGGGAGTTTAAGATTCCATAGCCGAGTCCAGAACTTGGAAGACCATCCTTCAGATGAGGAGCTGTTGTTGTTTTCTTCTTTTAGAGCTAGGGCGCACCGATAACCACTCTTCACAACATAGTTACCTGAATGATGATAGAACCAGGTGAGTCTGTCTCCCTTGTTGTTCTTGAGGATTGGAATTGATTTTATCCTATCTACATCCACTGGCAGCAAAAACTTGTTAATAAGATCCCATCTCCATGTTCCTCTCTGATGATCTATTAAAGAGCTTACTAATAGATCCCTGTGCTGGTCATTGCAAGGAGTAATGATTCGAAAATTGGACGGCTGAGGGATCCATCTGTCCTTCCATACCTTTATATCCATCCCATCTCCCACTTGCCAAACACTTCCTGCTTGTAACAGTGCTCGCCCTGCCACTAGGCTTCTCCATGTATAGCTCGGGTTTAAGCCAATCCGGGCCTCAAGAAAGCTTGTTTCAGGGAAATACCTTGCCTTTAAAATCCGAGAGATAAGGGAGTTTGGATTAGTCAACACTCTCCAGCCTTGTTTGGCCAGTAGTGCTCTGTTAAAACATTCCATGTCCCTAAAACCCAAACCTCCTTCTGATTTTGGTTTGCATAACTGATTCCAACTACACAAATGCATTCGTCTACCGTCATCATTTTTCCTCCACCAGAATCTCCTAATCATCATTTGAAGATCCTGACATAAACCCACTGGTAGAAGAAAACACTGCATGATATACGTGGGAATAGCTTGTGCAACAGCCTTTATCAGAATTTCCTTCCCTGCCCAAGAAAGGAATTTTTCTTTCCACCCCTCGAGACGTTGCCAGAGTCTGTCTTTCAAGCGACTAAAAGTTACCTTCTTAGACCGGCCTATCACTGTCGGCAATCCCAAATAAAGCTCATGGTGTTCCACCCTCCCTACTCCCAGATGCTGAATGATGGAATCTCTCAAAACCGGCTGTACACTGGCACTGAAGGAAACTTCTGACTTGCTAAGATTAATTCTTTGACCGGATAATGATTCATACCGCTGCAGGACTGACAATATGGTAGATACTTCTGTCATTGTGGCCCGGCAAAAGAATAAACTGTCATCAGCAAAAAGGAGGTGAGAGATGATAGGGGCTCCTGTCGAAACTTGTAAACCATGAAGCCTGCCAGTGTTCTGAGCCTGATTCAGTAATCCTGTGAGTCCTTCGGTACAAAATAGGAAGAGGTAGGGAGATAGTGGATCTCCCTGCCTTAAGCCGCGGGAAGGTTTTATGTTGCCAATCGGACTTCCATTTACCAGTATGGAGTATGTTGGCGAAGACACGAGCTTCATCACCCTTTCTACCCATTTGTCTGACAAACCCAACCTTAGCATCACTGCTTTCAGATATCCCCATTCGACCCTGTCATACGCCTTCATCATATCCAATTTCAGTGACATGCATTTCCTCCTTCCCCTTCCCCCACTCTTCATGTAATGGAACAGCTCACTAGCTACTAAGGCGTTATCTGTAATCAACCTTCCTGGCACGAAGGCGCTCTGAGATTCATCTATGATGTCTCCCATAATAGCTTTCAATCTGTTGGCTAGAACCTTTGTTGCAATTTTATATATGACATTACAGAGGCTAATGGGGCGATATTGGGATATGAATTGAGGATCTTTAACCTTAGGGATGAGACAGATGTTTGTATAATTGATGTTGTCCGGAAGGTCCCCCCCTTGTAGAATATCCGTTACTACCCTTACTACATCTTTGCCAACAGTATCCCAGTATTGTTGAAAGAAGATAGGAGGTAGGCCATCTGGACCTGGAGCTTTTAGCGGGTTCATCATTCTAACTGCTTTCAAAATTTCCTCTGTTGTATAAGGACTATCCAGAAATCCATTCATCTCTTCCGTTACCTTTGGAGAAATAAAACTAACTTCACAGTCCTCCTTGCTTTGACTACTGGTAGCGAACAGGTTTGAGTAGAAATCAGTTATATGCTTCTCGAGCTCCTTACCCTCAACAATATTGTTTGCTTCATTTATGAGTTGTGAGATTTTGTTTGTGCTCCGTCTCTTTGTTGCAGTGGCATGGAAAAATCTGGTATTTCGGTCTCCTTCTTTTAACCATTGGACTCTTGATCTTTGTTTCCACATCATCTCCTCACGTAAGGCTATCTCTGCTAGTTTCTGTTTTAGATCAGCCCTTTCCCGTATTACAGATGCTTCCCCACTGATGCTTAAATGCTTCAGTCTGTTCAACACTTTCCGTTTTTGTGACTTCACCGTGCCGAAAACCTCACTGCTCCATTGTTGCAAGGACTTTGAACAAATCGACACCTTCTCATTCCAATCTCTACCATGATCCCAGACCGAGTTAATGGTTTGCCCGCACCCCTCATCTCTGCACCACATGCTTTCGAATCTGAATCGGACTTGTAGATTCTTGATTTCTGTAGAAGTGCCATGAAGTTTTAGACCAATAGGGAGATGATCAGAACCTGCATTTAGAAGGTGGAAAACTCTAGCATTTTCGAAATGTTCAATCCATTGGGAAGTCGCTATACATCTGTCAAGTCGTTCTTCAATGAAAGCATCTCCCTCCCTCCCATTATCCCAAGTGAAGGGATACCCAGAGAAACCCAAGTCAAACAAACCACATTCAGCCAAACTTCCTGGAAGGACATAATAGCTGTGCTTTGCCTAGGTATACCACCAACCTTTTCTGATTGTAATAAAATTTCATTAAAGTCCCCAATTAGCATCCACGTTGATCTAGGAGATTGATTGAGATGTCTTATTAGTTCCCAAGAATATTTTCGAAGCTCTCTTTCCGGCCATCCGTAAAAACATGTCATATGCCATACTAAGTCATTTGCCTGTCTTACTTTAAAATCCATATGATGGGGGGAGTACGATAATAGTGTCAGTTGAACCTGTTCCTGCCACCAACATGCCAAACCTCCCCCTCCATTAGTACCCCGAACATTAATTCCATTTTTGTAACCCAAAGTCTGTCGAATAAAGTTTAACCTATCCTCTGATGCCCTTGTTTCCATGAGAAAGAGGATAGAGGGAGTTTGCGACTTTACCAGTCGTCGAAGATTAGCAACTGCTATGGGACTCCCCAGCCCACGGCAGTTGTAGCTTAGGATATTCATGGCGTTAGGCAACCAGGGTGAATGTCCCCAGTCGCCTTTCTGTGTAAATCTCCTTGCGATAGTTCTCCTGAGATCTTCATTTTCTTGGAATTAAAATCTGAGTCCTTCATAGTGTCTCCATCCACTGCCATGCAATCATCTCCTCCTCTTTTGTTTTTTTTACCCCTACCTTCTTTGATTCCCCCATCAGTCACCTTATCTTCCTTAACAATACGTTTCCATACCCCTTTTTTCCTACCCTGGTGTTCTAAGTTCCCATGGCCTCCCTGCATTTCAACCGGTTCTAATGGTTTTATTTTCCCCCCTATTAAACCCTTATTGCACTTCTCAGACATCCTGTAATCCCCTTGCATGTTTAGATTATCATACATCCCATTTTCAATGTCATCCTTCCCATTATTACTGCCCTCCCATTTATAATTATTCTTATTCGGCAACGTAGTATCATATATAGGAGAATTATGAGTTGGTACCTTACTGGAAGTGCCTTCGCTTGAGTCCACTTGAATTTCAGCATTGCTGGTTGCTGGAAAAGCTTCGAGATGTTCATCAGCTAAGGCGTCTGGCCCTACTATCTTAGGCAAGTTGTTGGGTATCTGTAAATCTGCCTGTTTATTCAGTTCCTCCAGAGTGTCTTTCAATGATCTAGCACATGGTGGTCGGTCTCCAGCGCCTGTCTCCTTCCCTCCAGCCTTGTTGAGTGGGCTCACTGCATTAAGTTGAGCTAACAGACTGTCTTCCTTCTCTTTTTCCACTTGGTTTCTCAAACGAAAACCTCTCCTAGGTGAAGCTCTGAGCCATTCTCCATACTCGAGTTTATTTAGTGTTTCAGAGCATTCTTGCACTCTATGTCCCATGAACCCGCAGTTATAGCAGAAAACTGGAAGCCTCTCATACCTTAGCTCCCCCCAGACCACTCTGTTTCCTAGTTTCAGCAGCACACCTCGTCTCAATTTCGAGGTTACTGTAATGGTAACCCTGAATCTGAGATAAGGTGCCCAACCCCAACTCTCACCTTCGTCAAATTCCACAAACTTCCCTATCATATTTGCCATAGTCACCGCAGTCTCCTTCAAGCGCCACAGGACAGGGATCTTGTAAGCTCTCACCCAGAAGGTAGCTTGTTCCAGGTGTGGCACGGTCTCTGTATCCTCCTCCTTCATCGGTCCCAGTAAAAGCAGCTGGTCGTCGAAGCACCAAGGACCTTGATCCATGACCCTCTGCCGATCTGCATCCTGAAAGAACTGGAAAATAAAAGAGTTATTTCCCAGATCTCTCAAGCTGAATCCCCTCTGTAATCTCCAACTGTTCAGCATTGTTGTGCGGAAAGCGTTCACGTTGATCGGCTTTGTGCTCAGCAATCTGCCGACCAGACTCAGTGAAATCCTTATCCTCTGTTTCTTGTTCTTTCTCTCATCCACCATCACGTTGCCTACTTCGATTTCTTCTGTGGTTAGATGTAGCGATTCCAATAACGCGTCCAGATCTTCATTTGTCGACATCGCATCTGTTGTTTACTCACCAGATCCGACCTTAGCAGTAGCTAAGGAGAAGAAGAACTCTAAGCTCTTGGATGAGAACTTAGAGAGAGAAAACCTCTACAGTAGAGAGGAGCCCTCTACTACCTTTAGTTGAATGTCGAACAACGCATATGTTTCTTTCTTTTAAAAAGGGATAAAATAATCTTTAAATTAGTGGAACTTAAATCCTAAAATAATCTCAGAACTAAGTAAAGGATATTTGTCATGCCAGCCATAGGAACATACAAACCATTTATCATAAACTTCAAATTTTATTCCCGGTAGCTGAAATGGGTACAAAAACCAAAGCCACAACACAAAATAGCACCGATTCAACTGTACATGGAAACTCGTATTTGTTCATATACATACGTATATTACATATATATATGTATTCCTTACTCTCTTTTCATTTTATTTTAAGATATAAATAATTACAAAAGAGATTGCATGAAGCATAAGAGATACATGACATTTCATTAGCAATAAGGTTCAAGGGCACTTGCGTCTGCCACCGTGAGTGGTCAAGCTGGCGTAGCAAGGGCAGACCTCATAGTTACCGGCAGTTCCCGGGGGAACACAGTTGCAGCGTGCACAGCAAGTGCCACATGCCCTCTTGCAGAGTCGTGGCCTTGATGATAACTGGCACCTTGCAGTGCATGCGCCGCCGCAATCTGCATAAAAAAAAAAAAGGATTCATAAATAGTTTGAATTAATAAACCCAGTAATGCTGCGAAATATTTATATTTACCAATTTTGTCAGGATTGTCAGTTGAGGGTAGATTATTTGAGTGGACCTGTAACAATCAAACAGCATCATATCTCTGTGAAAACTATAGTGATAATTGAATAAGCAACAGGGAAAATGAATTAAAACTCAATATTACCATGTTATGATTGGCCTGTGCAAAATGGAGAAGAAGAAGGGAGACAAGCAGTGAAGAAATCAGAAGTTTGGAGATAGCCATTTTTCTTAAAGACTAAAGACTAATATTAGAAAAGCTTTCGTAAAAAACTTGGCACACAGAAAGTGAGAAAGGGCGAGAGTATTTATAGGGAGAATTGGGAGAGTAGGTGAGTGTGGACATATACACACATTTTCATATGTTTTAAAGCTAACAAATTAATAATAGCGTTTGAGTTGTCAGGAATATAAATCTCTACTTTATCTGGTGGAGGATTTGGAATCATCTCGACTCTGTGTACTGATGTTTATGTTCCTTTTAGTTTTTAGTGGACTCAAAATCTTATTGGTGAACTTTTACTTTTTTTATTTTTCTCATCAAAATAGTCGCTTTCCATTATTAATCTGTCAACTCCCAATGGATGATGCGAATGATGGTTTTAGTTGGAGCTGCGAATGATGGTTTTGGTTGGAGCAGCAGGGTTCACAAGCCAAATGCTCAAGTTTCTTTTCGTGCTATATGCTCTTCTTTATAGCTTTATATCTATATATTGCTTAATTATTGGTCCGTGTTGGGAATCGGAAATGATCCAACATATCATACCAAGATATCCAACCCGAATGCCACCGACAACTAAAATTCCTGGTGATTATATATATATATATATATAGGATGGCTCGATGAAGAGAGGGGATGTGTAATTATATATAGTTTATCCTGAACACCTACAGTGTACTAGTAATTAGTTTGGAATTGAGTGGTTAGACCGAAGAACTATATTTATATCATAAGATAAAATCAATATTGGCAGTGGTCAATTAGCATGTAGTGAGAGATAACTCTCAAAGAGATGAATTATTAACTCTGTTATTATATAAATTTGATGGGACCTAACACAACCAAATTCCCGGGATCCTTCCCATCTTCTACCTAATGGAACCAATAATTGATGTATTTCATTTCTCCCGTCTCCCTATCTAGAAGCTATAGCTTATGCCAATGGAGAAACAATTGACGTGTATTTGGTGGGATGAAATAAAAACCAACTAGCTAGAGTTAATTGGAATCGAAATCATTTAGACTATACGTGATTATTTTTGCTAAATTCAGTAGCCATTTATGGAGAAGAAAAGGACCACTTTGTCACTAGTATTGAAAGACTCGTAGGAACCTCCTCGAAGTGAGTTGGCCAGCTGGGAAGAAATAGATCACAGCTGTAAATATAATCTGTGCAATTCCATTGAATCTCAGTCGACAAACCTTTTGTCTTTATTTCAGGTTTGGTGTTCGTAGAGACAAATATATTTTAACCTCCAATATGCATACTGTTCTTTTAATAATTGACCTCGCAAACTACTTTTTGTTAAAATTTGACATCTAATATTTAGTTTCTTTCAATTAGACCTCTATATATATTTTTTATTTTATTTAAATTGAAACAATTAACGTGGCAATAAGTTGGTCTCATAAAAATTATCTGTCTTTGTGATACTACTAATCTAGTGTTGCTGCATCAGAAAATTCATTTACGAATTCGACAATTTTCTTAATTGATTAAGATTTAATTTTTATTTTATTCTATATATTGTATTGTATATAAAAAGTATTGCTGCACCAGCTTCGTTGATAATTCAAAGACATGCTTTCAATTAAAAATAATAAAAGTATTAGCAATTCAATTATGACGAAAATATACTAAGACTACTGGTTGTTAATTGAACAATATATATTGGATTAAAAATGCAATTATGCCTCAACCATAATAAGTGCATGGTGGGGTTAGCGTATACTGCTCCTGAGAAATAGAGCCAAACACACGTGTCTTCAAGATTTTGAAGTATTGACTGGATATTATTTTCTTTTTTATGTAAATTTAAAAAAAAAAAAAAAAGAAGCCGAAAAGAGGCATTAGCTGGACACCGATCATGGAGTGAATGAGATTTGGCCATCAATTTTTAAAATAAAAAAAATCTCAGGAGGGCGGTTTGAGATTGACAATAATATAAGAGAAGAAAAGCTCATTTAATAATTAATAAAATAGAAAAACGTTCATATTCTTTCAAATTATTACTAATATATAGTAATATTAAAAATTTCGAAAGTGGCATGCATATTGTGCAATTAGGAAGGGGACTATGCAACGCAGTTTCGTCTAGAGAGCTTATTTGGTGCAGCTTAGAATTTTTATATAGTATTCGATTCATTTTCAGCTGTTCTTCATTAATGGAGTACCGCTTGCTAATGTTGAACTTTTTTTTTTTTAAGATTTAAATGATATTTTAGTTATATATTTAATTTTTTTTATGAATAGTGAGGTTGGTGTGTAATTCGAGTCAATTTGAAATTTTAATCATAATTATCACCGGAATTGAAACACATTGACACTGAAATTAATCTTTCATAATTGTAATAAAACTATCCAACATGGCTTTTAGAGACAGAAGTCCATGAACTGTAGCTGGAATCTTTCAATTCCAAAAGGAATATTCCATCCCATGAACTGTGGTTTATGCTAACAAATCAACCAAGTGATGTATCCAATATAGGGCAGAAGAAAAAGATGCCACAGAAAAGTATCTCCATGAGGAAAAACATTCTGAATCCATCATGTAGAATTTCTACCAATGGCATTACACTTTTACTCTACTTGCCTTAAAATAACTTTACTAAATTATTAAGTTACCATAAATGCCAAAAATCCGATGCACCCCCAACTTTACAGTCCCCCTATTACAGTAAGCTCTACTGCCCTATATCTGTGGATGAACTTCACTTCTTTTGCGAATAGAACCAGTGGTTCAACCACGTCTTCAAACCACACCTGAAGGAAGCCGTAGAACAAGTTGTCCTCCAAAAAGACTGCAAACGACAAACAACTATGTTTTAGGCCATGCATAATGTCGGATATCCTTCGAAATGAAAGCCTAAAATGGCCATTGCCTACCTCCTCACGTAGTAGTAGCAAAAATCAGCAAGAATGAAGGTTTGTACAACTTCTGAAATTAGGACCATAGGAGGCCACAATCCATAGCCCAGTGCTGTTAGAAGGCGTCCTCCAGTATCAAGTACCTGTTTGAAGATAACAACAAAATGTTTGCAGCAAACAACTAACCGAGATGTGCATGGGAGCAAACATCTAAGCATTTATGCCTAAAGAACCATAGGGTAAAAATCTATCATCAGAATTTGCAATCGCACAATTGTGCTGATTCTCATCGAAAATAACCGATACAAGAGAAAAAATTTCTACAGGCATTCTGGATGTTTTTTTTGTGGAAAATTGCAACAATATTCTCAACTCAAGCATTTAGAAACGAACATGTGTCTTTTGCCTAACAGAGACCTATACATAATTCTTGATGGTATGCTATGGATGACTAATAGATAGAGCTCAGTACAGCATACAATTATATAAAACCAGATCCAAATTATATGCAACAAAAACTAACTTTAAAGTTGTTATATCAAACCTGGAGCACCCAGTGTGCACAACTCAAGAATCTTGCCACTCCAAGTGCAAAAACATAGTGTGCAGTGAAGGGTTCAACAATCTGAAATCAGATAAAAGAAGGATTAAGTGTTTTTCAACTAGTAGCCAATTTTTAGATGAATATGTACAAGAAAAGGGAGAAAACACAACCAAAAACAGAAAGTGCAAGAGATGGGAACAAAGAAATCTGGATTACCAATGCCCCCTTTGTGCACCTAAGCTCTAGATAAATATTGATGAATCTAATCCAATTCAAAAGGGCAACTGGCAGACATATCTTGTATCCAATTATACCTTTGTGTTCTGCATGACCCGAAGCTGAGGCAATACAGAAACAGCTTCAAGATACACACAGAAAGCCCAGCAAATCCTGTTGAATAGATGATGCGCTGTTGTTGGATGAATAACCAAAGACAGTATAGCACAAGGTATCAACTGCATTGAGATCAGAAAAAGAATAGGGTTTGAAAAACAATAGATACAGAATAAAAATAAACTAATGTAGATTAATCAGCACTCTCCAAGGGGTTTAAAATACAAACTCTAAGCAAAAATCATTAATTTTCTGATACAGCAGAAAAGCAAGCCATAGATTCATATAGCAATTTAGCTCTACTATTTCTACCAGGCTTTGGTTTAGAAAGAAACTATATAGATAACTGATTCATAAAAGCTGTATAAGACACCACATAAATTGGGATTTCATAACCTACAGGCTAAACTTAACTGACTCGAACAAATATAAAGCACAGAGTTCATGTAGTCTGAAGGATCCTCATAATTTATTCTAGTTTTTTTCTCTACTGAAACTAAATGTAATAAGAAAACACCAAAGTGAGCTAAATTTGCAAGACCATTTCCAATATACAGTGGGACACGCAACCAACAGATTTGTGTCAACTCAATAGCTTACAAAATCTACTGAAGGAATTTTAAACCTTTGATATTCTTAATAAAAGGATCCTATTGTTAGAGCTTAAATGCTTCTGTTACCATGTCCTAGGAACCTATCGCTATATCTGTGGCCAGAGAAAGCTATGGCCAATACACACACACACACACACACACACATACATACATATATATACCTGCACACAATGAACCATCATCTGTATCAAATGTCTTTTATCTAGAGGGAAATTCATTTCAGTAATTCCTTCAAAATGAGAAAGAAAGGGTCAACTTCCAATCTCATCAAATATTTGAACTCATAACAGTTCCTTCCCTGCACAGTTGAATAGCAACCTTCACTCTACCAGGAGGACCAACATCTCAAGCATCAATTATGTTTTGGAGGGTAAAAAGCTAAAATGAGCAAATATATTGAAGTCTGTGCAAGTCAAACAAAAGTTTGAAAGAATAAAATGTAAAAGCAAAGAGACTCACAACATAATAGTTTGGAAAGTTGTCTTTGTCCTCCATGTAACTGGACTTTAAGTTGAAGCGAATCATATATATCACCCATAAGGTTGTAGCCAGAGTAGCAGAATCAAGTAGGGTGTGTATGTCAAATTCCATGACAAAACTGCAATACAGTCTAACAGCTAAAAATATAGCTGTCAGCTCCTGCGTTTTCAGTGAAAGTCCTGCAGAAAGATAAAAATAATGAAACCAAAGAAACAAATAAAGGATAAAATCGCAACCAATGACAAGATTTATCGCTAAAATTAGGCCACAAAATTGATGCTACAGCAAAATATTTTTCAAAATTGCAAAGTCTCTGAAGGAAAAATGTTTCATCACAGCAACTAAATTCTCATGTTTTGTGAAAATTTCCACCGAATTTACATGCATTCCATTTCCATGATTCATGTACATTAAAAACATAAATTTGGAGACATATACTGGCATTCAATTCAACTAGCTACTGCTCTATGCAATTGACTGTGCTTCCTGTGGTGAGAGGCAGTGGTGTTCTCTTATCATATTTGACCTTCTATTTTCACTGTATTCCACAAACATAAAGAAACCATGTGGAAAAAGATGAACCAAAAGGGCACACCTCCAAAATCTTTTCTTTTAGTAATACATGGTAAAAAAAGAAAAAAAAACCCAGATCCTCTATAATCGAGTGATCAACAGAAAACACAATAAATTCGACAGATTATTCATAATTACCAGCACAAGTCTTCTCCTTTGTGAGCTTGTAAATTAGGACAGATATACCAATTGCATGAACAGCCTCGGCAGCAACAAAAAGATTATCGTGATCGTGAACAACCATTCGAAGAAACACCAAAGCAGCCATGCCGGAAACCACTGCTAAAAAAGCTTTGATCTTTGGTGGTTGCTTCCGTACCCACATTGAAACGGCGTGGATCGGCCTCTTGGTAGCCTTCATCTTTGTCCCTGGTTGAGCTCTATAATCTCGAGGGTAGCTAATCAGTGACGGGTGTGTAAGAATTAGAAGATAAATTCAGAAATGAGATCCGTAAGGATTGTTAGAGCGAAGAGGGAACAGGGGAAGAAGAAAAAGAAGTGGCCATAAAGGACACTTAAGTTGGGGAACACGTGTAGTTGAGCAGAATTGAGTTTTGGTAAGATGTAGGAACTTGATAATGGGCTGTTGCAATAAATGGGTATGGCTGTTCAACTAACATTTTAAGATAGTGCTAAGCCCACTTTACTTTTATATTTTGCTATTTAATTAATTATTGTCCATTATTGATATAATAAAATTATGAGTAATCTCAAAAAAGAAAAAGCAAATGAGTGAAGGGTCCCATGACTGTAGAGGTAGGATAGAAGACGTTCGCACCAATTTAGATCCAAATAATTAAACTTCGAGAGTTTGAAAATTAAAAAGGTAATGGAAAAAAATATTTTAATAATTAATTAAGTATATGTTCAAATGCGTCAAAATAACGAACAAATCAAGGATAAGAATATTTATATTTTTCTATGAGAACTTCTATTGACATTAAGAAATTATTTTTCTATATATATATATATATATTTTCCATAGTAGAGAAAGAGGAATGAGGAGCAAGTGCTCGAAACATAGAAAATAATATTTGTGATATAAAGAACTGCCTAGCAAGTCCAAGAAGCCGATCTTTTAACAAGAGGTTTCATTTGTTTGTCTTCCTCTTGTGAAATCATACCAAGATGAGATGGATCTTCAAGTATCATTGTTGCCACCAAATATCCTGCAATCGACCGTGTCTGGAATTTCCGAGCCTGCTTTCCAACAAATCTACCTATCTTTCCATCATAATATTCAGGCCAGTGGTCCTTCCACAATCGACTTTCTGCAAGTTCAATTGCTCGTCTTGCAATTTGTGGTCAACCCGTTTTATTACAGGCAGCTGTTAATAGCCATAAAAGCACTGCAAAAGATACAAAGGGAATAATAAATTGTTCTCAGAGTCTAATTACAATTATAAATGTTATTAGAGAAATCAAACTCCTCCCTGAATGAAGTAGCAATAACTAACCTGGCCAAGATCCTCCATTGTGGTAGCTCCATCTCGTATTCTTGGGATCACAACCAGTCACAATCTGCCATTCATGACTTTCTATGGCTGGATAGCAAATTTTCAAGGGCATATCTCCTACGAGTTCTTCCCAGCGAGACTCAATGAGATCCATTATGGCAGCAGCTTGCTCTTTGGTAGCCAAGGATGAAAAAATTGCCACACAATTACCTAAGCAGAACCACCGAAAGTCCATCCTTGCAGGGCTAACATTACCGATGAAGTAACCGTCGTGAGTCGGCATAAAATCAAACACCCAATCTGGAAGAGAATCAGGCATTACATTGAACTTGTTAATAGCAGTATGCGAGTATTCCTCTGTTTTGTATCTATATATATCATTCAGTTGCTTCAGATTCAGCCAGAAATAACTTCGCATATGATAGCTCAAAGCATGGAGCCGTGTGACTATTCTTTCAATAAACTCCTTCCCCTCATTATCTTGCTTTAGTAAATCAAATCACATCTCAATGCCATGAAAAAGAGTGCTTGTATCTCAATTGGATATCCATAAACACCCTGTATCAAAATTCAAAAAAAAAAAAAAATGAAATGAGAAAATTTGAAAGTTGAAGTGGGGAAAGTAGCAAAATTTAGTAGGATCAAACAAAACCAACCATTCTACGATCAATCATGCAGCATCCATCAGCACATAAAAGAGTTGGGAAAGTGTCAAAACCATCTGAGAGGCACAAAGTGAGAATTAGGCGCATACCCCTTTGAATATTGGGCCTCTCAGCCAACGATAAATAGCCTGTTGATTTTGTATATGCACGCAGCAATATAATCCACCAAAATCCTGAATCAACAGGAGCAACTCTTCCAATAGCACTCTCTCCGTAATCTGCTATCAAAGTCTCAATAGTTTCCTCAGGTTTATGTAGCACTTTAAAGCTCGCTGGCATTGCCCCTTCTCCTAACTTGAACTGATCCACTGTTTTCTCCCATGATTGGAGGTGAATTGTTTTCAAGAGAAAATTCTTCACCACTTCATGTTCCCCATTCATCAGAAAAGCCAACCCACTCGGGACAAAATCTCTTACAAACACCTGAAAAGTATAGGAAGATTAGCATCTGTAATAACTATTTTTCCAGGAATCTGAAGAAAAATTCAATTACCTGATCATAATTGAGTTGTTCCACAGAATGGTCAAGAGCGGCAATAGTTCCAACAGGTTGCTGACGGTAATAAACCAAGGAACGTCTCAGTAATTCCCTAGCTTCAACCATCATTGGATGGGACTCAAAATGATAAAGGTTTGAAATTGGTGTATTAAAACCAGACCTTTTTCCAAATGATGACGTGCTTGAAATTGAAAGCTCACTAGTCAATGACCTTTCATCAAAACTTCTATTCTTCTCTATATTCACAGGTCTGGTTCTTTCCAGTAATTTCATAATATCAGAGCTTTCAAGTTCAGACACAGACCCTACTGTTTCACAGAATTTAACACTTCCGTTTTGGCACACATCCATTGCAGCCGTTGGACGTATTCTTTAATCAAGAGGGTACACACATGAATCACAATAAAAAGGAAACTCTTTAAATTTAGAGATAGTGAATAAGGTCCTTGAAATATCCGATGATGGGGTTGTGTTCTTAAATTCCAACCTAAACAAAAATGGATTTTCAACTGTCTAGAGTAAATTAAAGTATGTTTTCTAGTTGTAAACGATCTTCGCGGCTGGTAGTGTTTTGGTTTTTCATGTACATTTTCCGTAGCAAGTCAAAACTTCTAATTTGTCAATTTATTGGTACAAGCCGCTCTCCGCAATTGAGAGGGGAGAGGTGATCTTCGGAAGTATCTGAACTCACCATTCCAATTCCTTTTTCCGCTTTTCTATTGTTAATTTTATTTCTTTTTCTTTTTTTTTTTTGAGAAATTAAACAAAAAAAAAAAAAACCACGGGATCAAGCGAACTACGAAAATATAAAATAAGTCCAGGGACCAAGATGCTAATTGGTTCTAAATGGAAAGAGCCAAACCCAAGGAAATTCCTTTTAAATGGAAAGGGCCCCATCTGAGCGCGCTTACTGTTGCTTCTAAAAATTTTAAAGTAAATCGACCGTTGTATCCAGAAACCCTCTTCCCAATTCCAACGGTTCAATCTTGCTCTCCTCTGCCAAAACCCTAGTTTCCAGTCTCCAATTCTTCCATTTCTTTGCTTTTTGTGATAAATCTCTTAATGGGTGCTGAAAAAGGCTCTCAAGTCGATAAATTTATCGACCTCTTGGTAGAATCGATCAAAAAACAGCAAGGACAACTTAATTTTCTCCTCGAAGAGAGAAAAATGCTTGAAGATCGAATAAAGATGCAACATGAGAGATGGGACTCCGGAATTCGTCTCTACGAAGATCATATTTCACAGGTTAGCCCCGACATTTTTGGAAATTTTGCTCCTTCTGGATTTTTGAAATTTAGGGATTGAAAATGTCTAAATTTGGGGTGTTAAAAGTTTGGGCTTTTTCCTGTGACACGCTTTTTAGATGAAGGATGTTTTGGTAGAAAAAGATATGGCTTGCTTGCTTGAGGCTGCAAAATCAGATTTGATTATCGGACTGAAGCACAGAGAAGCTTCTCTTCTCAAATTGAAATTAGGTCCGATTTCTTTCCTCTTTGTCTTTATTCCATATATATTGAAATCCATGCTTAGCGTGTGTTTATTCGGAGGTTGTGTTTCCTTTTCGCTGATTTAGGGTAATTCAAATGCAAGGCGAATTAACTGTTGAATGGATTGTGCACTTTCATAAAGATAGATAGATTAGTAGGAGTGTACTTTCCCTTGTGGGGCTTACAACAACTTTTTAATAAGGCTGAAAGTGTAAAAGAACCCTAAAGTTTTTGAAAAGACTAATTTACCTTCTAAAATTTAGTTTGCTACAATATTGATCCTTAAATTTGCAAATTAGGGTAATTTTATCCTTAAATTGACGGAACTATTATATTGATTTTTTTTCATTAGTTAACTGATGATGTGTTGTTAGATTTAAAATGTGGTAAGCCAGTTCATAACACATCAAATTCTACTTGACGTGATATATCAATAGGAAAAGTCAATATAATGGTTCCATCAATTTAGAAATTAAATTACCCTAATTTTCAAATTTAAGGATCAATATTGCACCAAACTAAATTTTTAGAGGCTAAATTGCTTTTTTTAAAATATTTTAGCGAATTTTTTACATCTTAAGCAAAAAACTTTTACTTGATTTTTATATCAGGTGGAGTCTAACGTATCATAAATTGACTGATCACATATCAATTTTGGTGCCCATATCATCAGTCAACAAACGAAAAAAATCCATCATAACGGTTTCATCAATTTAGGGGTTAAATTATTACAATTTGCAAATCTAAAGGATAATATTGCATCAAATCAAATTTTAGGAAGTAAATTGCTATTTTGAAATAATTTATGGGTTTTTTTGCATCTTTGGCCTTTTAATAAATTTCATTTCTTTACTTTTTATCATTTGCAGAACAAACGGAAGATGAATTGGTAGATTTCAGAGCTGGTTTTGACTACCTTTCTCATGTCTTACAAGTATGTTTCCGTACATTTTGTAGAATTAATTGTTGATTTCCTTTCCAAAAGCTATTCTGATACATTTTTCATTCTCCTCAGAAAAATTCTGAGGAAACCGGTAGCGAAAAGGAAAAAAGTAGACAAGATAGTCGACAATCTACTGCTTCTAGAAGGTTGGATAATGAAATAAAAAGGTTAAAGCTTGAATACGAGAAGCTTTCTTCTAAAAAGAATTCTGAAATATCTGCACTATTAAAAGAGCAAAGTTTTGTCTGGAATCAGTACAGTGTATTAGAGAGCAATCTCACTGACAAATTGAAGAGCAAGCAAGCTGAGGTTGACAAGGCAAATAACAGGTTTGCAAAAGTTCTAGCCAGCGTGGAGCAGCTGCAGTCATCTAATACTGAGAAAGATGAAATTATTAGAAGTCTGAAGTGTAAATTGGCTGAGGTGGAGGTTGACAGAGATAAACTGAAAGAGGAACTTGCCCAAATTACCCGGGAGTTGGAATCCGTGAAAAAATCGAGAAGTGCTCAAGTGACCCCTTCATTAAAGCATGGCAATGCAGTACCAAAACCTTCAACTAGGGGAGCCAAAAGTGGTCTTGGTAGGGGAAGTAATATTGTTGTGAAGAAAGAGTTATCCTCTGGAAAAGCTTCTGTTCCCACGGCGGATGATGAAAAGGTAACTACTAGTTAGTTGTTATGCATGTAAACAACCTTGTTATGTTTGCTTGACTGAAAATACCAAAGATTGCAAAATGAAAAAGTACAAGAAATTTGCTAGATTAGATATGTGCGTCACAATTTTTATTTGTTTATGGTATGCGAGCTTTTTTTAAGATCTCTTAATATCACGCCCTTCTTTCGTATCCTCATGTTGTATCTTTTCCTCTTTCACGATGATTAGGGTAGCAGAAGCTTGAAGAGAAAAGCAGTTGAAGTCATTAGCGTTCCAGAGACTCCAAAATTGTTCTCGAGTGCCTTTAAAGTTCCCAAATTGAAGACGCCATGTGCTCCTGTTGCGTGACTCGACCACATGCTTTATTAATTATTAACCTAGCTTTTACCTAGTCGAAGTGTTTATTGATTATTGAATGTTATTATTGCCTCTGTATTTCTCATGCTTGCCTGAATTTGTTGTAAAGTATGCAGTGTTATGCCTTGATTTAATTGTTGATCAAGCATTCATTTGAACTATTGAAGTCATGTTGTAAAAGCAAGTTGTAAATTATATATTTAGCCATCTTTGTGCACTGCTTCTTCATCTCTTAAATTTGACTGCCCCGTGAATTATGATTGAACTTTTGGCTTGTTCATCTAGAGTTTCCGATTTAAAAGAGATTCTGAATACAACTGAATTACATTAGGATTCAACTTTTGATCGAAACTTTAGCACATGATGTAAAGAACTAATCATTAGTTAGACCTTCATACAATGGTAGACCACATAGACCGCAAAGTTGACTGATAGGCGACCATCACCAGAAGCACCGCTACCAACACCACCACTCCCCAAGGCAAGTCCCAGCTTCGACGAACTGTGCCATACTGAGCTTTTGTAGGAGGTAAAAAGAAACTCTCACATTTGGATATCAGCTGAGCAATTATGATCAGTACTACAGGCAAGAACAAGAGAAATAGCTTGAAGTTGATCATAGAATGCTCCATCTGGTGCTTATACTTAAAATAGGATGAACCAAACAGGAGGAGGAGAATTATTAAGAAAATGGCAAATAAGGGAAAGGGAGGTGGTGACATGGAAGCCAAGGTTTGGTTTGTCCAACCCCGCTTCCATTCCGGACCCCTTCTCCTAGGCCATAACCATTCCATCTCTACTGTTGTTTTTGTTGGTCTGTATCTCTCTAGAAATGGAGTTTTATAAGGAGAATTGAAGTGACTTGATGTGTAGCTTTGGCATAAATTCTGGGGTTTTTATTCTATCCACAACCGATCCGTCTTTTGGACTCTGTATTTTTAACCGAAAATGCTTTAACAAAGAGAAGAAAAGAATATATTCCACCTCTTGCTTGCTGGCAATATTGGAAAGTTTTGATTCCTTTGGAGGCGGGAAATATTGTAAATCTATAAAAATAAAATAAAAATTGAGTAACAAAAATCAAATATACGGATTATTTAAAATAAAAAAAAATTATTATTATACATTTTAAAATAGCTAATTTTTATTGTTGAATTTATTCAAATGATTATATTTAAATGGCATATGATATTATATAATTAATTGTCGCATAAAATACTGTAACATTCTATACTCGATCAGTTAAAAAACCCGAATACCGAATTTCATACTCGGATTTAAATTCCTTTAGTACGAATTTGACGAAACTTTATTTAAGATACTATTTAATTTGTAAAAATTTTGACAGATTATCCCCTTAAATTTTTTAAAACCTCCTGAAAAGAAAGTGTTCAAAACACTTCTATTAACATCTATCCTACCATCAATCTCCAATTCAAACCCCAACACAATATTTATTGCTCTCTTTCCAACATTTCAAAACTCATGTAACATTTCAAAACTCATGTAACACTCTATGCCCGATTAGTTGTAAGACTTGAATACCGGATATCACACTCGGGTTGAATTACCTTTGAGAGAATCAAACAAAGAATTTTACTATTTAAAAATCTTATTAATTTAACATACTATTTATTCTATAAAAATTTCAACAAAATCCAAAATCTCCCCTGTAGAAAAAGAATATAAAAATACTTCTAGAATCATATAGCTTTTTCTTCAAAACACCAAACAAACTCTAATACAAGATTTCCTGTCCTCCATAAATAAACGATTAACCTAAATCCACCCTTTACATCATCATTGAGAAAATATTTTCATTCTCAAATTGTATTTATTAAAATTTTAATTACACAAAGGTATCAACTACATAATGTTTTAACTTCAACAATATATCCATAGAATTGCAAACTAAGTCACATCCAATCTGTGTACACGCCAAAAATTACAAAATGCACAAATAGCATACATGACTTGCTGTCGTAATCATAATCGCCCATAACTCCAGTTGCAGCAACTTATGAAGGCCCTTTCATTTATCTCAAAGATACAGCGTGCCAAATCGACCTACGGCAGAGAAAAACCACGTGCTAAGCAAAAAACTTAGTGTTGACTACCAAGTTTACCTCTCCAGCTAAAAATACATTTATAACATTTAAAAATACATATACGAAAGCATAAAGTATATTGAAAGGTCATAGATTCCAAATTTATAGTGCGTATCAATATGAGCAATCAATATTGAAATTTCGTATGTAATTTGAATAATAATTTCTTAAAAGTGTACTTAATTGCTTATAAATTAAGTAAGATTAAATGATCAACATTAATTACCTTATCTATCATGAAAATGTTGTTATACTAAATTGTTATTTTCAAGTTCAACACCTTAGCTCACTCAAGTTATTTGCAATAATACTAATTGAACACGAACATCAAATCCCAATTATTCACACACAAACATATATACCCACATACTTGTATATATGTATGCATATTCCTAATTGTATTAGATTATACCACATTATGTAATGCATAACTAACCACAGAACAAATAAACCATTCACTTTATTCATTAAAGTATTTTTATAAGAATTTCACCAACTTATTTATTTACAATATTTGCCCCCCAGTGAAATTGCATTGAGCTGGATAAATGGAATCCAAACCAAGGGACTGAGTTTGCCGAACCATCAAACCCCTTTTTAACAATTTCTCATTGAACATATGTAATTTTTTTTATTAAATATACATTTATAAATACATACACATATACATATAAATGTAGACCGAGCTTTCAGAGTCATTCAGCCCACGACTCCACTTAATTACATTCATCGAAAGAGCTTGCGGAGCCATTAAATCCGGTAATACATATCGAGATGCAGTACTGCTAATTTCTTAATTGACATGCCAACCTTATCCCATTACTCCAATTCCTATCTAGTTTTACTAAGGACAAATATTAAATCATCATTAAAAAAAAATATGTGGTATCATATATATATATATATATCAGAGTCACCTCTTTTAAGATGTTCACATGAGTTCTTAATCACATTTATGCATCAAGTGCCCCTTTAAATCATAACATATTTGATCCATGTTACCACACACATAGTTATTTACTTTTCACTATATGTGTTCAAGATACATACATACTTTTAAGTCTTAGGCTTTCAAATCATATATTTCGTTCAGTCCTTTCAAGTTAACAATTAACATGGATCGTTAAGGTAAAAATCAAATCATCTGTATGACTCTAAGCACATGACCTTCGTATAGTATTTCAAAGAGATTGCATACTTTTTTTTTTGTAATCATAAGTTGAAACACAGAAATGTTAGACCACTATTTGTCCAAACACGCCTTCTCAAAACAATATAATAATTGTAGATAATTGTTTAAATCTCAAGTTCATGCAAGCAGTTTAACACATAAGTTCACATTGTGCTATTCATTTAGTCTATGTTTCAAACCTTCCAGATATGAACTACATATATAATCATAATCAAACAACCAACGCGTATACTCATGTGTGGATCACATATGCTTATGACCTTCCGAGTAAAATTCAACTAACTAAACCTTGTGATCTATTAGTTCATTAACAAATTAAACTAATTGGTTTCCTTGACACTGAAAGCACAGGGTTAACCGATCATCAAACATATATAATCAATTTTTTTATGTCCTCCTTTTTAAGTTATGCAAATATTTTCTAAATTTAACTATTTATATAAATATATTCATGGTTTTGTATTCTGGTTAGCTTCTTACTTTGACCAAAACATATCAAACATATTGGTTCACTATTTAATATACACATATAGGTAAGAGATTCAATCTTTGATCTAATGCACTTAACTTAAATATAAGAAATTTTACCAATTAGAAATATAAATTGTGTATACACATATACATTGACGTGCATATTCGCAACGACTCATTTATCATCAAATTATAATTCTATCTTAATTTTGTAATTTAGATACATTAACATTAACCAGCTTAAGGGAACATAAATTACGCGTGAAACTAGCCAAATCCTTAAACCGTTAAGGAATTTCTACTTTTGACATACTCAAATTTTATATCTTATAACCATATTCTCTCATAACCAAATAACATCAGCAAGGGGATATTCATCCATTCATCCATACGATATTTTATGCATTATCAAACAAATAATAGCTAGCACAACAGTAGAAACGCATTGATATATATATATATATATATATATATATATATATATATCACAAAAATGAAATAGAATGTACTTTCTATAAACTAATTAGACATTATTTGACAAGCAGATACTAATTTTTTAACACGTGCTGGAAAGAATAAACCCAATTCTCCTATACTACTTGCAAGAATTTGCCATCAATTCTGTAAAAATATTACAGAACATCCATATTAATTACACAGCACCTAATTTACATTTTCCATTTGTTGAGGTTACCAAGCCATCTACCTTTAAAATTTGATTAACTTCCAGCATGTGATTTCTTCCCCTAAAGACATACTTAAATGCACTTTCTAATAACCCAAAAACTAAGGATTCTACCCCTTTACAAAACTAAGATAAAATCTTCTACCTTAATTTAATATATAGCCTAACCAACTAAGTATGATACAAGGATAATTACTCAACAATAACTTGCAGTAAAATCCACTTCATACAACAAGAGCTCAGCACAAACAAAAAGGCAACAGTTTATATCAAGGGTACCCCTTTGTCGTACTGGATGTTAATTATCACCAAGAACATTGAAATTTATAGATGAGTATCCAATAGGTAAAGCTCACCCAACAAAACATTATAGAAAACAGTTCACACGGCAACAAATACAGGAATTTATACAAAAATAAAACAATTTTTAACTAAAAATTTAGAATTAATTGAAATAAATTCTTAATTTGGAGATAAATTTGGTAGTCATATACCGATTAGAGTCGATTTCCTGTATTTTTTTTCTCAATTCTGTTGGTCCTTTTGCTCGCCCGATCGGTCGTCCGAGTTTGATCGGAGCTTCACCAGAAATGCGCCAGCACTGCCTAATCGTAACTGGAACCGCCGGTGACCGCCTGGTGGTCTTCACGCACCCCAATGCCTCGTCGGTTGATCGGAGATCGTGCTAGAACCACCAGCTTTCTCCCCTTCCGATCTGTATGTTGCTGGCAGTTGGGGGTGGTTAGAGGGTGCCGTAGCAAACATCTCACCCTTGGGGACTCACCGGTACTAGCGATGTCACCGTCTACCGTCGTGGTTCGCCGAAAAGGAAATAGAAAACTTTGGAGAGGCTTGGGTTTGATAAGAAGAGGGGAAGAAAATCAAGAAGAAATAGGAGTCGCCATGCGTGGAGGATTGACATCGATGACCTGCTGGCCGGCGATGGGAGGAGGATAGCGGCGGCATGTGGGTTGTTGCCGACGATGGCGTGGTCTCGGTGTGATGCCAGTCATCCCCTCTCTTTGATCCCTTTTATGCCACTTTCCTCTCTTTTATTTAATTCCTATTTCTTCTTTTTTTTGTGGCCAAGACAATCTCATCTAGAAAATTCTAGGATCTTGTTCCCACTTTATTACTATTATTTATTATTCATTTATTATTATTATTATTATAATTACTCCCTTCGTTTTTTTTATCAGTTACTTTTATTATTTTTATTAAAATTAAAAAATAATAAATAAATTTAAAATTAATATTAAATTACGTAATTAAAATTAAATTATCAAATCTGATTGGTTCTAACTTTATTGAAAAAAAAAATAAATTAAAAAAATAAATTAAATTATATTAAAAATCTAAAAATAACAGATAAATAAAATTTAAATTTTACTCAAAAGTGACTGATAAAAAAAACGGAGAAAATATTAACTAATTTTATTTATTTATTTATTTATTTTTAACAACTTATTTTATCTGATCATTTTTGAAATCGGTTTGATCCAACTATACTATTTTGATTTTTATAACTCGGGGCGTTACAATTCAAAATTCAGTAAATATAAAACACAACACATTTAATTCTCTACTACTTTCAATTTAATTTACAATGCCATTATGCATAAATATTTACATAACCAACATAATGTACATGCCAAAATATTATAAAGATAATAACAAAAAGAATTTAGGCGCATCCATCTCAAAATCATTTTACTTTACTGTTGTGACTCGAATTTTGATGCAAATCTGCTGTCAACTTTTTTCAAAAATTTTCTTCAAACCTACGTGCGAAAATAAAATCACGTGCTAAACATATTATTTAATAGTATTCAAACAATTCTATTTTTCCAACAAAATAAAAATATATCCAGAAAAAACAGATTAAAATTACTTAAATATTCAAACATAAACATTTTTATCTACTTGGAACTGAACGATCATAAATCTCTTGTACGCAATCTTAGTATATATTTATAATCCGCATTTTTCTTTACATTTCTCTAAATTAAAGTTTAATTAATGTTATAGTCAAAGGGTAACTAATTAACTGTCTTTAATTTAAAAAGTTAAATTAATTATATAAGTACTTAATATTTATTAGTTTGTATTACCTCAAGTAAAATTCAGTGAAATTGTAAGACGAGCTGGATAAACGGAAATCAAATAAAGGACTGAGTTCTGAAAACCATGCAGTCTATTCAACATTATTTTCTTATTATTGATATTCAAAAATTTTATCATTATACATACATACATACATATATATGCACACACACACCGGACGAGCTCTCGGAGCCATACATGTAGTAATCTCAGTAAGACGCAGTATTGCTAGATTTTTTTAATTGGCATGTTAATTTTATCTCATTACTCCATATTATGTCTAATTTTATTAAGGACAAATAATAAATTTCTAAATTTTATTAATTAGACTTGTAGTATTATTTCTAATTATTACTTATTTCATGATTAACTAAATTCTTTTATTAGTTTTGCATTAACATGCATTCACCGTCACCCATTTAAATGTCTTGTCAAGTCATAGCTTACCATGGCATTTATAGGGCTCATTAGTTAACTTATAAACCATTCATGAGTATAGGCCCAAGTATTTAGCCATACATGTCTTACTAATAATTAAATAAATATATTCTCTATCATATACATATCTTTCATTGATAATCCTACTTCGGCCTATAGTCATTTATTTATTCACTTAATTTAATTAACAATTACAATGATTGGATTCAATTTTCTTTTAGCCATAAGGCATATTTTACCAACCATTTCAATTTCTTCGAAAACTATGAAACATAACGGTTTTATGTCATCGTAATAGCCCATTTAAAATTTTATTATAATTGTATTAATTAATTCAAAGCCATACTTGACTTATACTAATTATGCAGTACACCTATTAATCCATGAATCCAAAATTAATCGTATGTATAATCCTTATTTAGCCTAAAGCATAATAGTTAACACCTAATTAAATATTCACAACATCAATACCACCAAGTAACATCAAATAATAACAACCACTTCAAACATTTTTTACTAATATAATATAAAAATTAAGGAAAAATAAATTTACTTGAACACATACCCAAATTTGGTATCAAATCCCTTCAATTTACACTTCTATGAGCTTCACTTTATCCTTTTTGATAACTATGAAAAATACATTTCAAAAGGTCCAATCAGTATGGCCCAACAACATTTGGCAAAGCCCAAGTCCAGTAGCAAAAAGGCAAAACGTGAGCTGGAAGACAGCACGGGAAGGCGTGATGACCGATCAAACTGATAGGACAACACGTCCTATCAGTCCACTGACACAAGCCAATGCCCATACTCTTCACCTGCTTCCTGTTACATCGCCGCTCACCTACTCTGACTGCCGATTATCACTCCCTAGGGTACTCAAGTACCCCTCCATAGAATTCTTATAAATAGCCTAAAATGTAATAGCTCTAGGTATTGAACATCTGAGACTCTCTCTCTAAGAACTCTTTCTCTAAAAACTACTAACTTAAGTTTTGGAGTGCTAATGCTTGGGTCCGAACAGACACTTCTTCTTGTAGGTTCATCTGTTCGACCGACTCTTCAACCGCCAACTCTCCTTCTTACAAGATAAAGATATTTTAGGCTTTACCATTTGGTGCTTTCGTTGAAAGCCATGGTGGATTCAAGATCTTACGAACGTGTAGCTCATGGAGAGCGTAATCGCAACAACCAGAACAGATCCGAACCCTCAAGGCTAGGAGAGAGATCTTTCAGATCACCATTCGGAGGCGACCCCCTCTTAAATCTCAATGATGTGGTTGCACGACAGCAGGAGAATGTCCTTATTTTGAAAACTCCTTCGGAACCCGATCAGTTAGAGGCAAAAATCTGATGACAATATAAATTTTGAGGCTGATACTGAGCAAAATTGGACGTGTCGACAGCCTTGATGACGATGATTTTCCTTACATTGATGCCAATTTGCATAGTGACAATATAGTAATTGAAAAGTGCATAGAATTTGTCACATTGCTGCTCACCTACTCTGACTGTCGGTTATCACTCCCCAGGGTACTCAAGTATCCCTCCACAGAATTTCTATAAATAGCCTAAAACACAATAGCTCTAGGTATTGAATATCTGAGACTCTCTTTCTCTAAAAGCTACTAACTTAAGTTTCGGAGTGTTAACGCCTGGATCCGACTGGGCACTCCTTCTTGCAGGTTCATCGACTCTTCAACTGCTAACTCTCCTTCTTACAAAATAAAGACATTTTAGGCTTTATCACTTCTCTTTCCACTTCTTTGCCCTTTTTGTTCATATCTTCTTCTTTTTCTTCAAGGTCCCATAAAATAAACATAAATTTATCATCAATTACATGCTACTATGAAAGCTACAACAATTTCTAAATATTAAATTCCCTAAACCATCAATTAACTAGAATAAATAAACCCCCTTACTTCAATTTTCTTAAAAATCATAAATCTCCATGTGAGCATTCCATATGTTTTTCTTCAAATTCTGTTGTAACTCAACAAATAAACATGAGGATTAGAGTTTACCTCACAAATAGGTGATGAAAATTACAAGAAAAGGGGCTGGATCTTGAAGGACTAAACAAAGGAAGAGAAGGACGGCGAGAAGAAAATGAGAGTTACAACGGGAAAGAAGAAGAAGCAGACGGCATCGGTGAGGCTGCTCTGGCAGTAGGGACTGCGATAATGAGGCGGGCTGGTGTGACAAAAAAAGGAGAGATAGAGGAAGAAGAGAGAGGCGGTGAAGGTTAGGGAGAAGAGAAGGAACCTGATGGTTCCAGTGAAAAAAGAAGGAGAAGGAACCTGATGGTTCCCATTTATTTATCATACTTTATTTCATTTTTAAAACATTCATTTATTTACATTTACTTTATTATTGGATCTAGATAAAAATCGGATCGGTCCAATTATTATTCACGCAACTCAAAGTCGAGGTGTTACAAATATTGACAAAGCCATCCTATAAAATCAATAAAAAAAGTCAGGTAAAATCTCCTATTTCAAATAATTCATCAATTTCAATTAATACGATAATTTTCAAATTTTCTCATAGATCAAAAAAATTATTAATTAATATCGGTATTACAAAATATTCACTATAATTTATTAAAATATTTTTTACTAATTCTCTTCACTTCTATTAATTTTTTTACATATATAAAGCTCAAAAAAAATATAATTAAGACAAATGAATAGTTTTGTCAAAAATCATTGCGGTAAATAAAATGCTTAATATATAATTTGCCCCTTAAACTTATACATTTTTGTCATGCCGCCTCTTAAAGTTACTTGTTTACCCCTTTAACACTTATTATTGAATATTTGTAGTTACATAAACACCTTATGTAGTTTTTGGCAGCGTGTATAATGGATGCGATCTATGTGGCTGCCATGTTACTTATAACGAATAAAATAATGATGCGTGTCATTATATAAGTCAGTGAATTTTAGGATGGGAGCTCTCTCTCTTCCTTCTCCATTCACCATTTTGATTCTCTCTTTAAAAGAACGTTTTTTCTTGACATCAGAACAACGACCATCCTTTTGAGTTTTAAGAGTTAATTTCAATTCTATCTTGATCTTCCAAATCTGAATTATGGTCTAAAAGAGAAGAGAAATCAAGATTGATTGCTCTACTCTACCTTTCTCCCCATCACCGGTGGAGAGAATCCAACAACTGGATAGTGATCGGAGACTGCCAAATTCCTTTCAATACAACAAAATATGAAGAAAAACCCAATCAGATGCATTTTTTCCCACATCAAAATCCAAAATGTAATGTCCTGAATTATTGGTGACCCGAATAGTGCACCCGACATTGTACTCAAATAATAAAGGAAAAATAAATGTTGTTATAATAATAATAATAATAGTACAAAAAAAAATTAAAATGAGAATCTAAATTAATAGAATGGGTTAAAATAATTTAAGGATCCAAATTGCATGGAATTGAAAAAGGGGAAAATTCAAGAGACTAAGTAGTAATTAGGCATAAATATCAGCCCCAAAATCATTGCTATGTTTTAAGACATTTCTATCTCAAATCCAGAAATTTAAAGTGCCATTTCTTCTTATCCAGAAATTGATTAACTTTTGCCTCTCTTCTAAATTTTTTCTGTTATTTCCAACCAAAAGAGAGTAAATTGTTACATATGGAATAAGGAGAGCATGTTTGAATGAGATTTAGGGTACCACACAAATTTAAAACAAACTTTTGATGCGAATTGGGCTTGTTAGGTGAAGATGTGGTTTTTCTCAAGTAGGCTTTGATAAAATGGGGATATAAAACAATGATTTTGAATGATTTGGACACGCACCTGAATCGGATCAGGGTTTTCACCGGCAATTGAGAGAGGATTTCCGCTATAATTTCATAAATAAGGAAGTGATGAAGGTGGTGGATGAAATTGGGGATAGTTCTTTCTTCTTTTGGGTTTCCGGGATGGAGTTTCAAAGACCAGTGTGTGGCACTCATTACTCAAATCGACCACTGTCTCGTTCTTCTCCATCTTGTCAATTGCTGAATCTACCATTCTGTGCCTCACAACAAAGTTTAATTTTGCAATTCTGAGATTAAAAATAAAAAATAAAAGTAGCTACTTCATTACAACATGGCCATGCCCAAAGAGAAGCTCAATTTTCAGATTTTTTTTTTTCTAGTAAAAATGAAAAAATGAGAGCCTTCAAAATCAAGCTCTATTCCTTTGCCGATAGTGGTGAAGGAGCTTTGTTCCTTGGCCAACGACGGTAGAAACTCTATTACCTGGTTGACAGCGGCGGCAAAACTCTCTTCCTTAATGGGAAGTCTGTCCATCAGGAAGAAAATGAAATTTTTTATTTTTTTTCATCAATTGTAAACATTAATTTCTAATAAAAAATTATTTCATGCTTATGAATGGCATGATATTCACGCATTTTGTCCACATCAGTAAAATTCTTGCCACCTAGGCAAGTAATTACGTCACAGGTATTTATAATAGAGTATATTAGCAATTTAAGATGTCAAATTGAAAATATCAAATTGAAAAATATTTGAGTTATGAGTAGAAGGGACGGAATAGTAAAAGTCTACAAGTATAAATGCTCATTTATATATTAAGCCTAAATAAAAAAAAAATACAAACAAAACGCCGACGTTTCTGCAGGCTGCTTAAAATAGGGCACGGCAGACCGTACAACACCACACCGAAACGTTTCAGATCCGAAACCTCCCAAAAAAGAAACGAATGCTATTGCCTATTTGAAGTGGGGAATTGGCACCACGCAAGGGTTTTAACCTGAATTTAGCTCTCCGTTCGTCTCTCAATACTGAAATTTCAAAGCTTTTTCTCTAATTTTTTTTTTCTTTCTATCTTCTCTTCCCTGGAGCAAAATGCCGTCAGAGGACGCAAAGGCCATCAAGCTGAGAGAAAAGGAGACGGCGGAAGACGACGACAGGAGCTTGAATTCCATTCTCCAAGCTCGCAAGAAGAATCCCACAAATGCTGGTACTTTGGTGCCCAACTCTCGCCCGAAAAATTTTAAAACCAAAGTTGTTGACGATGATGATGATGATTTTGACTCTCCCGCTAAGGGTAAGAGCTTCTCCGTTTCTCGTCCTAAGGTAGCTAAAGTCAAGAAGGAGAATGAGGATGATAATGATGATAAACCCATCTCTAGGAAAAACTCAAATTCCAAGCCTGACAAGGTGCATATCACATGTCTCTTCTCAATTAAGTTTAATGTGATGTAGGGAAAAAAAATTGAATCCTGTTAATCTTATGGGTCCTTTTGCTCTACATAGCAGATTAAAAATTATGCTCAAATGTGCGAAATGGTTTCTTTGGTGTTTGGATAATGAATGCCATAAGGTTCACACTTTTTGGGGATTTTGTTTTTTTTCTTTTCAATGTTTAGTGAGTTGCTAGCATTTAGCTTTTCAATTGATGGCTGCGGTTTTATGTTATTTCTGGATAAATTTGAGCTGAAGGAATTGAACAAGAAGAAGAAAAAGGAGGAAGATAAAAAGAAGGGATCTGAGAAGACACAGCAAAATGGCAAGAAGAGGGAGAAGAAGGTTTATGATTTGCCAGGCCAGAAGCGAGACCCTCCTGAGGAGGTAGTATATGTTGGTTGATATACTTTACCTTTCAATTCTTAATTTGCATGTTTATTTAAGGTTTATGCGATTGCAGAGAGATCCAATTAGGATATTTTATGAGACACTATACCAGCAAATTCCCAACAGTGAAATGGCGCAAATCTGGTGAGACATTTTTTCTGCTATGTGTTCTTGTTGATCATGTGATACTCTTGCATCATTTTTTTTTCATAAGTTTGTTTTATAGAGATTAGGCCCGAAGAATGCTTACTTAAAGGGTGTAATTCCGTAATGATGAGGTTGCATATGAGGGAGTGACAAGTCACTCAAAGTTGAGCTTTAAAACAAATGTAATGCTAATCTACTTTAAAATTAGGAATGGAATATAATGAATTTGCATATGTAAGTTAGATTGCCCATCACCTCATAATATATTAGGTCATATCTTTTAAGATAAGATGTAGAGATGCCGATTTTTGCCTTTATATGTTCACATCCTTGACTGAGTATATCTACGTTTTGGTTGTTGAAGTTGATTGTAAGGAATTAATTTTTTCGACTATGCTGGTGGTCAAGCTGTATGGTATGCTGGAAATGTTTATCGTAATTTACATTTCTTTAGTGTTTTCTTAACCTCGGTAATGAGTTAATGTTGTGGTGTTGGATTGTGCTGATTTTCATGGGAGCTTGCTTGGCTATTTGAACACATAAAAACAGCTTATATTTGGACTGAATTTAGCATTTCACTTCTTTCCATGAGAATATGAATTCAAAAGTAATTAACTTTTTTTGTCACAAATTGATGGTGCTTCACTCCAAGTCCATGTATTAAGGATGGGGTATTTTCCGTCTGGCAATCTAATTTGTTTGGCATGCCACTTTGACTTTTTCTAATATGCAAGGAGGCGTGCTGCTATAATTTCCAAGACTTCCCTTGGTGCTGAGGCACTGTAGGGAGCTAAATGCCGCCAATAAGAATGTGAAATTCATTATCATCACATTTCTTTTTTCGGTGCCATTCTGAGCAAATATTAGATGCTTGTATTAAAATGCCATCTAGAGGTAATAATTCATACTTACTGAGACTATGTTTTCAACTGCCACAAATATGTTTACATTTTATTGGTAAAGTTACATGTGTTATCTTCGTATGAAGTGTTTATTATGGAGCAATCATTCTGTATTCCCTCAAATCCGACGGAAAAAAGCTACATTTTTTCAATGAGGAAGCGCAGATTTGTTATTCGATCGTCGTCACAAGATCACTATTGTTATAGACCACTGCATTTTAATCTTTAATCAAAATTTTGTTGCATTTACCTCGTTAGAGAGAAAACTCTTGCTATTAAAGGTTTAGTGTGTCCTTGTGTGTATGTGTTTAACAGAGACCATAAAATTTGGATTTCTTGGCTATTGTTTGCCTCTTTATCTATTAGCTATGTAAGGAGCCAAAATACTGTTTCTGTGATCTTTATTGTCTATTTTTATTCTGATGGAGAGCTGCATATAATGTAATATCAGGATGATGGAATCTGGCTTGCTTCCCATAGAAGTGGCAAAGAAAGTCTTCGAAAAGAAACAAAAGAAGAATCAGCAGAAGCTAAGTTCGCCAATTAAAGCAGTTGTCTCGGCAAAGAAGAGTCAATCTGCAACGGTCGAGAAAAAGACACCATCACCCACAATTTCTTCGATTAAAAAGAAGACAACAGACTCCAAGGTTGCAACAAAGCAATCCAAGAAGCGGAAGGCCGCAGATGGAAGCGATGATGAAGATTCTGATGAGGATTTTGAAGTTAATAGAAGCTCAAAGAAACAGAGAGCTTCTTAAAGGAATCAGCATTTCTCATTTTTAAATATATAGGGAGCTGTTTTTACATAATCATTAACATCATTAAACATTTAGCATTACTGATGTTTAGCTTTACTGTCCGTGATTTGCAATGCATTAATCTATGGCTTTTACTGCGATGTCCATTATGCCTACTTTTTCACGACACTGGCCCGAAATATGGCCCAATGGGTTTTAGAAATGTGAGCAGCAGAGCAGACCGCCTCCTTTTATTTAAGGAAGCAAAATTCCATATATTTATGTTTCCAAAATAAGAAGATTTAAATTGAACTAATCGCGGAAATAAAAAGTAGAGTTAAAAGAGGAAAAGAATCCTGCTGGAGTATAGATTGACATGTTTTACAACTGTTTCCTTGTCCGTATTTCCCTATTTTCCCCCCTGTACTAGTTGGTATTAGGGATGAGAATAGTTAATAGAACATGCAAATTTTTAATTGATTAATAATCGAAAATTTTGGTTCAACTCAAAAAATTTGAACTTTTAAAACGATATTAATCAGTTCTTTTTTTTTTAAGATAAGATAAATTTAATTCATTAGTTATTTGGTTCATTTTTGAATTGATAATTTCTTTTTAATTAAAGTTGGATTTTGATTGATTTCGGTTGGATTCAATTATAATTGTGGGATGGATAGCTAGAAAATGGTAGGCCAAACATGGAAAGAAGACTAATCAATTTAATTTTAATCATTTCATTGTTTCTAAAAATAGATAAGAAAATGGTTGGGTGAGTGTTTGACGGTACATTTTCAACCGCTTGCTAGTAGTAATATTGTCATTTAAGTGCCAAATAAAAGGGCCACTGATTTTGGAAGTCTGTCCTCTTTAAGAAAATCCAACAATGAAGCAAATGCAAAAGCCAATTTGTCAAATACTCTTCTTTCTTTCTTTCTTTTTTTCTTTTCAGCAAATGCCATTAATTTGTTGCCAATCGCACCTGTAAAAGACCATTTATCTTCCTTTTTTTTTGTAATTTTTAATTTTTGATGGTTTAAAATGTACTTATGACAAGTTGCCTATTTTTAATTTCTGTCCCCTTATTTTGGCGATATAAAATGCTTTTATTATTATTATTATTATTATTATTATTATTATTATTATTATTATTATGAAAAGTTGTTTCTTTCTATCGTTAATCGTTTAATTCTCAAGTGTTTGATAAAAAAAAAACATAAATAATTATCAACTGAAAATAGCAAACTTTTTTTCAAGTCAAATGATTTCATTACGAAAATTAAAACAGAAATTGTATTATGAACCCTTTACATCTAAAATATCAAACTACAATTAAATCATAGCACTCTGGATGCAATGTACTTGTTAGTGGCTATTTTTGAATACCTAATTTATTTATTTAAATTTTTATAATTTATAATTTATAATTTATAATTTATTTAAATACCTAATTTCTAACAATAGCATATTTTTGACAATATGTATTTAATTATTTTATAAATAATAAACTATAAATTTACATTGTTTACCACAGTAACAACTGAAAATTATAATCATTAGATTCGATGGTAGTACTTTCTTAATCTCATATGAAAAATTGCAGAGGTGAAAACCATACATGAAGTGATTGATTTTGCTTACCACCATAACAATTGAAAATTCTTATGGCAGTTCCATTATCACCATTGCTTGCCAAGGGCCATGGTGGTAATTTCTCCTATTTGATCTATTCTGTGTAATCAGCGAGCGTGCGTGTAGTCTCTAAGTTATCCAATTTTATTTTTCATTATTTTTATAAAAAAAATAAAGAAGCATGTATTCCAATATAACTATTACGACGTAGTCTAATATTCGATACTTTATTTTTATTAATAATCAATACTTTAATGGTAGCATTTATAGTTATAATTAAATACTATAATAAATACTTTATTCTTATTAATAACGTTAGTAATTAAATATTATAAGCATATATCCTTGTAACCAACTATCTTAATTAGTAATCAAGGCAAGATATTCTTGCAAATTTTAGGGTGCGTTCGGGGATGATTTTATTTTTGGTTTTTTTTCTTAAAAATAAAACAAAAACATGTTCGACAAATTTGTTTCCGTTTTCATTTTTACAAAAATTTAAGAAGTGATTTTGGAAATAAAAACAAAAATTAAAAATATTTAAAATATGGTTTTTATGGTTTTGTTTTTATCAATAATTTAATTACTTCATCCTTACTATCATCACCGCTACCACCACCATACCACCGCTATTACCACATCACCACCACTACTACTGCCGTCACCGCCACCACCATCACACTGCCGCCACCACCACCACCACCGTCACACCGCCGCCATCGCCACCACCACCACCACTGCTGTTACCCGCCACCACACCGTCGCTGTCATGCCGCCATCACTACCACACCGCCACTGCCACACCGCCGCCACCGCCACCATTGCCGCCGCCATTGCCACCACTGTCACTATCATCGCCACCACTACAGCTACCATCTTTGCCATCACCATCACCATCACATTACTACTGTCACCACTACCATCACACCATCACTGTCATTGCCACCACTGCCGCTGCCATCTTTGCCACCACTACCACAACCACACTGCTACTAGCACCACCATCACTACCACACTACTACTAGCACCACCACCACTACCAAATCGTCGCGCGCCACCACTGTCATCGTTACCGCTACTGCCACCGCCACCACTGCTACTGCCATTGCCATCATCGCTACACCGTCACTGCACTGTCATCTCAACTACTGTCACCGTCACCACCACCAGACTATCGTTATTGCTACCACCATCGCTGCCACCACCATACTGCTACTGCCGTCGCTACCACCACTTCCACCATATTATGATTTTTTAATGTAATATATTTTAAATTTTGAATTTTATTAAATATTTATTATTTAATATTAATAATTATATTATATATATGTATAATATGTATTAATGGATATTATAGTATTTTTAAAAAAATAAATAAATAATTAGTTTTTAAATAGTTTTTAAAAAACAAATAACAAAAACTAAAAACAGTTTATGAATTTTAAAAAATAAAAAATAAAAAATATTACCAAACACACCCTTAGTTTACTTGATTTCATTTTTTAGTTTTCGATCCATCTTATTGTAAACCGAATTAAAACAATATCCGTAAAATATAGAATAAAATCGATCAAAATTTTTTCAATCTATTTGTTTTGGTTTTATAAAATTCAATTTTTAATATTTATCCTATTCGATTTTCGATCTATTGGTTCGATCCAAAATAAACCGAACCGATCAAAATGAACCGTCCTTCCACGTGTAAAGAAACACAAGAAAAAGAAAAACTCAAAGTCAACGCATTTCCACTCCAAAACTTAAACAAGAAGGGGAAAGATCCAAAGGAAAGAACTAAAAGTAGAAAAGAAAATAAAAATATAGTTTCCTATTTGAAGTCACGTTCCACGTAGGCGCGTGAGATGGATTAACCAGTGGTTGGAGTAGCTAATAGCTAACCAGAAGCATAAACCGGAGTTCTCGCCCTTCCAAAACTGCTGCGTCGCCGTTTTAGTCAACTAGGTTTTAAGAACTCTCAGATACCAATTAATTTCTCTGGTTTTTATTTCTTTCCAACAAATAATAATAATAATAATAAAAAGGACTGAACGTATAAACCCTAAGGCCCAATTGAATCTCCATTTGAGCGACACGTGTCAAAATCACACCATGCGCCATGGATTTCCTATATACAAAATAGCAAAAGCCCCGTCCCCAAGCAACACAGTTCATCTCTCCTCTATCTCTCTAATATTTCACTTTATTAATTTCTTTTTTCTTTGAGTTCTCCTTTTTCTACTAGGACTGCTACTCTCTTCTACTCTGTATTTATGTAGATTTTGGGGAAATTCAAGGTAATAGCAAAATTGTGAGAAACGCGCAATGAAACAGAGTACAAGTAGTAGCACCGTCGCCTGTTTACAGGCCAACTACGACATAACTGATTTGGAGATGGAGGTCGCCGGAATCTTGCTCGAGCTTCCTCAGTTAATTCTTATGCGGAATCGCCTTCCATTACCTTTGGCTTCTTGGGGTACCAAAAGGAAGAGATCTGCGGAGGAGAGCTCGCCTGCACGCCGCCTTCGCTTGCCGTCGCCGGCTGCGCTCCCTTGTTCTCAGGAGATTGATGCTGTTGTGTCGCCTGCTTTTCTGCCCGAAAATCCCACCACCAAAGTGGTAGAGGCTTCTAGTCCTGCTACGCCTCTCTCCTTCTCTCCCAGTGAATCTGATGAGAAACCGAAGCGTTTGAAAAGAAAACTCTCTGTAATGAAGGTGTGTTCACTTTGTTGGGTTCTTTTAATAATTTAATTTGGGATTTTCTTTTATTAACTGGGTTTTCTTTTATAGATTTTCTTAAAAAGAAATTGATATTATCTCCATTACTGACCTGATCTGTGGACATTATTGCAGAGGAAAGAAGAGTTGCTGCATATTAAAAAAGAATTCATTCAATCCAATGAGGTACTGAGAAAGGTTAGTTTTTTTTTTTCGCCTTTTCTTTTTCAATAAAAAAATGCAGAAATCCTTTTTTGGCTTTTTCTTGAATTCAATCTTGAGAACATTTACCATATTATTATTTTTCTTGAAATTGCTTTTTATAATAACATGAAATAACCCAAATATAACCAATAGGAAATAGAGCGGGCCAGGAGTTATCGAATGACTTTAGAGGCAGAGCATTTGAGACTGCAAGCGAGAAAACAAGAGGTTTTTATCTTTTCCTTATCTGATAAATCAATTGTCTTATTTTTAATTTTACCGTAACTAATCTCTGTTTTTTTTGGTCAATTTTACAGTTAATTCTGGGCATCAGAAAAGGGAAAGCGCAGGTGATTGAACCAGCAATTACAAACAGAGCTGAACAGCAACAGCCATTGATGCTAGATCAGACGGCTAAGATTGAGAGATATGAGTACCCAAGAAGAGGCGTTATCGATCTGAACGTGTCGCCTCCGCAAGCAGAGTGTGGCGGTCCTATTTGGATGGAATACAATCGACAACAGTTTGATGATCAGAGGATTTACAGTAAGGTGATGGCTGCCCAAGCTAGACATAGAAGGATGCTAAAATGTAGGGATAAGAACATTAATGGTATTATGAAGTTACGACTCTCACAGAAATGAAATAATTGATTATTTAACTTGATCGTCTTTTTGGAGGAATTCCACATTAAATCAAACATCCACCATGTGTATATGACTTTTTATTGAAATGTAAATTCGGAGAAGCTCACTTCGGCTGGGAGATCTTGCCAAATTTTTATTTTTATTTTTTGCAAATAAATATATATATATACGGAAATAGTAATTCGAGGGAGTAGCGCCACGTAAATGGTTACGTGACAAGCAGGCAAAAAGGACATGGATTGGTTCATTACGAAGCTTGGAAACGGGATATTTCATTCTTATCTAATATAAATAAATTTTATGAATTTGTATCTGATTTTAGATTTTGACATGAAAATTACACCAACATACACATGTAATGATTAGATGGCTATAAAAATAAAAACATAATTACAAACACACGCCCGGATAGGTATACATAAAATTAAAATATTTATGGAAAAATAATATTTTAGATTAAAAACTGTTTTTGAGTATGAAATTCATTTAATTGAAATTAATGTTATTTGTACCATAGAATTTATTTATAAATTGAATGAAATTAGACCAAACAAGGACTTGAGAAATTAAGTAAATAATCAGATTTCCATAATAATTAAATAATGTCTTAATTAAGGAATGTATAACGTTTTTGGAATAAAAGACAAAAATATAAATTTTAGAATAAAGTCAATAATGCCTTTCTTTTATTTGATTTTCTTTTTATCATACCAATTAATTACCGATTCTGAGTTTTTGGTGGAAAATAGTTAAAATATAAATCCCACATCTGTTCACTGGGTGGATTTTAAAGTAGCTTATCTACCACTCGTTTTACACGTATGACATGGCAAAAGAAATAAAATTACGTGTTTTGAGAAAATCAACACTTAATAGAACTCCAAAACATGCAAATCTTTCAAATTTTCCAATACTCTCTGGAATTTGACGTGTTTTGGATTAGAGAGATTTTTGGTTCCATTTTCAACTCTTGCTTTACCTAAACATCCTTAGCTTTTGGTTGGAGATAAAAAGGACTTCTCAATTACTGTTTCATTTAGTTAAAGAAGTTTTAAGTGATTTTTAATAAGAGTCCCAAATTGGCTGTTTGTTCACGAGAAAGTCCTGTCGTTTTCTCCTCCGCTAAACTCAATCAGTCGTTTGACACATAATCACATTTTTCATCCACAAAAAAGAAAAAGCTAATTTTTTTGTTTAATACCGCAAAAAGATCGATATTATGTTCCTGTCTGTGTGTCACTGCCTAAATCTTTTACTTTTACCGCAAAAAAGATCCCAAATTCCTGATGTTTGCTTCGATCGTTTTTCCTGTTCGATTTCTTTTTAGCAGAAGTTTGCAATTGACTTGTCGTTTTACCATTAATTGATCCATCTTTTATTTGTTCAGTGAAAACGATGGATGGTTTTGATTTTGTCTAAACGACTTTATTCATCCTCTAGCAGTTTCAAGTATTTTGAAAATTTGTTGTCAATAAATCATTTACAGTTTAGTTTTTGAATCCCAAATGTTTGATCGAGGAACAATTAAAAAATGTATTTGCAAAAACGGGCCCAATATTATATCCCAAATTCCTCTTGAACTCGACAAATACTCCAAAAGGGAAAGGCTAGAAAACGACATTCATTGAAGAATTCCTACAAGGCTTATTGCAAAGCAAGTAGTAGAGCAGAATAAGCAATTACCTCGCAGTCACAAAAGAACTTGTAACACTATTGCTTAAAGAAATTAAAGCATAAGCAAGCATAGAAAAATCCAACAATTGAACAGGTGAGCTTCCTCGGCATAGATCCACTGCAGTCTACATTCAATTCACAACAAACTAGAAATACCCAATTTCATAATGCTTCCAGCAAGTAATACCTATCACTCTCATAAAAGTACCTGAAGCAACAAAATTCAGAACCCTGTTTGTTTCTTACGCTTCATAGAGCAAACCAACAATAGCACCTTAGAAAACAAAAGATCAAAACAATTTCAGATAACACAGCCACATACTAGTAGATAAGAGTAGGGAACATGACCCATCAATCATCGTTCGACTTGGAGAAGATAGACATATTTCATAAGTTCCTTAGCCTTCATAGTTCTCTTCCATGCCCTCCTGCTCATATTCCACATCATCCTCAGCAGTTGCGTCCTGGTATTGCTGATATTCTGCCACCAAATCGTTCATGTTGCTTTCTGCTTCGGTGAACTCCATCTCATCCATCCCTTCCCCTGTATACCAGTGCAAGAAAGCCTTACGTCGGAACATAGCAGTGAACTGTTCACTCACCCTCCTGAACATCTCCTGGATTGACGTGGAGTTCCCCACGAAAGTCGATGCCATCTTCAAACCCTTTGGTGGTATATCACATACACTAGACTTCACATTGTTAGGAATCCATTCCACAAAATATGATGAGTTTTTGTTCTGCACATTAATCATCTGTTCATCCACCTCTTTGGTGCTCATCTTTCCCCTGAACATAGCTGAGGCAGTCAAGTAGCGGCCATGGCGGGGGTCAGCAGCACACATCATGTTCTTGGAATCCCACATTTGCTGAGTCAGTTCTGGAACAGTGAGGGAGATGTATTGCTGAGACCCACGGGAAGTCAGCGGTGCAAACCCTACCATAAAGAAGTGAAGACGCGGAAACGGAATCAGGTTTACAGCCAGCTTCCGGAGATCCGAATTGAGCTGTCCTGGGAACCTCAGGCAACAAGTTACACCACTCATAGTTGCAGATATCAAGTGGTTCAGGTCACCAACTGCAGAATTAAATTACAAAGAAACTAAGCTTCAATATCACTGCATCTAACAACTTTTTTTTGGTGGACTGTATCTAACAGTGACGCGTAACCAAAAAGTCAATTTATCACTTACAGCTTGGAGTGCTGAGCTTTAGGGTCCGGAAGCAGATGTCATAAAGTGCTTCATTGTCAAGTACGATGCATTCATCAGCATTTTCTACCAATTGATGCACAGATAGAGTGGCATTATATGGCTCCACAACTGTGTCTGAAACCTTTGGTGAAGGGAAAACAGAGAATGTAAGCATCATTCTATCTGGGTACTCCTCTCTGATCTTTGAAATGAGCAGAGTTCCCATGCCAGAACCTGTGCCCCCTCCAAGTGAGTGGCATACCTGAAAGCCTGTCAAAAGAATAATGCAACATTTATAGGTAGAAAAGAGAATACAGTTGCCTTTGTGTAAGACAAGCAACCATATGCACCCAGAAAAACTCCACAGCATTGTGAAGCTAGAGCATGTTAGGTGACCTGTAGTGAAGTCTAATGCAATGCAATTGAAAAAAGAGTTTGTTCTACAAATTGTTTATTTAATGATATTTCCTTCATTACATCCTATCAAGTGCAAAACTATAGTGTGGCTGCCAAAAGTGTTTCTGTTTTCCCTAGTTAGTTGGCCAAGACATTAGTGAAAGCAATATAAGGCGAAGACAATAAAAAAAAATGCAAAATAACTCCAAAGACCTAAAGTTTTTTCTCTAGTCAAGCCTCAAAAGGTAAGGCCGTGCAATATTTCCAAGGATTCTAATAACAATAAAACATGCTTAATTTAGAACCTTTAACCAGAGTAATTAAGTCCCTCTTAACACTCCTAATCAAGAACAACTAAAGGGAAGATAATGAAGCATTAAATGTGAAGTATCTGAACGATCACAGTGATGGTAAGATTTGCTGTGATTCTGAGTGAGGATGCAGAAGCTACGGTAAAACAGATTTTTTATAGAGACAGTCTTTGCAAACTGCAGTTTGGACAACAAGAAACTCTGGTGCACTTTTTGCCCTTCCTAATTAACTGTGTCATGTTTCCTGTTGAAAGCAAAATAATTATGGGTGTAGGTGAATGATTTAGAGGAACTTTTCCACGACAGCGTGCCAAATACATCTATTAAGAGAAAAATGTGGATGCAGTCCTAATATTGGGCTCATGGCACTATGGCCCATCATAGTCATGATTTGGTAAAAAATCAGATCTATGTACAAACGTATGACAAAGGGCACAACCTGCACCAGACAGAAATGGGCCCACAATTCATCCTTGTCGAAGCTACAATAAGAAATGATTAATGGAGCACCTATTCCCTAATATATATATATATATATATAAAAGAGCAATAAACTATCTAAGCACCGCAATAGAGACAAAGAACGTTGGAAGTCTGGCCCATGATAGATAAGAATATATTTATATGATACAGACAAGAAGACCACCGTGATTCAGAGTCCTCATTTTATCCAAAAAAATAAAAAATCAAGAAAATTGGTGAAGATCCGTTATTCGCAGTTTCGGTGTAGTGCACAAGTCAGTAAGAATTAAAAATGCATATGAAAGTAACACCTCAACTTCGACGATAGAAATTAGAAAGTAACTCACAACAACGACAGAATATACAACGAAACAGTAGAGCAATAATTACAGAGAAAGGGGAAGCTCAAAAAGAAATAAATATATGAATCTCACAGGATAAAATGGATAGAATCGGAGTTCTATACATCAAACAATAAAATGAGAATAGTAAAATGGCATCGGACCTTAGAAATCACATAATGCTAAAATCTCTCTGTATAGACAATTAACAGAACAACTATAATCACTGAATTCACGTGCGTTTGCAAACTCATGAATACTGATTCTTACACCGTCAGTATAGCAAAAAAGACTAGTCCCAAATCTCACAGATAATTCAATTAGATTTTACCCAAAAACTCAAATTGAGGGACACAAAACCCCAAAAGAAAATGAAATCGAAATGGAAATTACCTTGTAAGCAATCACAATTCTCAGCTTCCTTGCGAACGACATCAAGAACAGCATCGATCAACTCTGCTCCTTCAGTATAATGACCTTTGGCCCAGTTATTCCCAGCACCAGACTGCCCAAAGACGAAATTATCGGGCCTGAAGATCTGTCCATATGGACCGGATCTGATACTGTCCATAGTGCCGGGTTCAAGATCCATGAGAACCGCCCGGGGGACGTACCTTCCACCAGAAGCCTCATTGTAATAGACATTGATCCTCTCAAGTTGAAGGTCCGAATCGCCGTCTTTCCGGTACCTTCCTGTAGGATCCACACCATGCTCATCGCAAATAACTTCCCAGAACTTGGAGCCAATCTGGTTGCCGCATTGGCCGCCCTGGATATGCAAGATTTCTCTCATTGTGATCTAAGATGATTGAAGATTCAGAATTAAGCTGTGGTTGTTAAGAAAATTGAGTTGTTACTTGTCAGAAGGAGATGAGGAAAGAAAGAAAGGGTATATGAAGCGAGCGGGGAGGGAAAATCGGAGGCTAAGATGGTAAAAATAGATGGCGGGATATTTCGAAGTGTGTCGTTTTATGTGTAAGACAGCCTCGGAGAGAGAGGGAGAGAGGGGACAACAACTAACTGCATTGAGGGGGTGCGCACGTTAAGACGGTGGGCCCCGCAATGATCGGGGGTGTGCGTTATGGGAACTTTGAATCTACCTGGGTATGTCGGTGTTATTTAGCACTGGCATAACTGGCTTGTATTTATTTGGGTATTTATTTAAGGTAACCGTATTTCTTTTTCTGCTAGTTATGGTGCGAGCGGTCAAATAATGTGGTTAAGAGTATGGATCATGAAATTTCCGGCACTGATCTGGAAGGGGTTTTTTTTTTTTTGGCAGAAAAAATCAATGCATATCAGAGATCATTGAGTTGGATTTAGTCTCTGAGGAATAAAACAAATAAATAAACAATCCAAATGCCTGCTTCTTAAAGGAACGGTGCACATAATTTTTCAACTAGCTGGTATCTACTTGCATACTAAAGCATCTACTATGTCCATGGGTCGTTTTCCAAGAGACCCGTGCCCAATTTGTTTCACCCAACAATGGGTAATGCCAGTGTAGAGACAATTCTATTATGTGCATTGTGCAAGGGTTCGGCCCTCCTTTAGGTTGCATCCAATGCTATTTGTCGCCGAATTTGCTACAAGCTATAAGATTCTAACATGTACCCTAATAGCGATATGATATATCTAAGGTGTACTAAGTGCATATACACGAGTTGAGGACATAACGGTAATTAATTTAAAAGGCAGAAATAAATTAGTTATTTGATTATTTTTTGCCTAAACATGCATAATTGTGTGAAATATGAATTAGAGTGTACCAATTGATAGTATTACATGCCAACATGAGAAATTAAGAAAAAAAGAAGGATTAAATGTGTAATTTGCCAAAATATTGACATTTGGACCAATAGGAAGTTAACAAATGCTTGGTTTTAGAAACTTTCATAAAGTGGGTGTTTTGAAGAAGAGAGGAGAACGGCTGATGAGGGAGAAGATTCAGAATTTTTGTTCACTTTCCTCTCTACACAATTCATCTAATTTGCATGTTAAAGAGTTTAAGCAAATTCTAAGTTGAATCAAGGTAATTTGGTAATCTATTTCTCTTCATTTTTATCATTTCTTGTTTGATTTTGCATGAGCTGAAATTATGATGAGTTGGATTTGGAGATTAAGAAATGAATTTGTGATGTTTCTAGTTGGTAAATCAAGTGAAGTTAAAGAGAGATAAGGAAAAACATTAAAGGAGCTTGTTTGGCCAATTTCAAGGTTTGGAAATTCTTTATCTTGTGTTCGTATTAATTATGTGTTTTTGTTAAAAAAAATGTGAATTAAGTTGTTATTGTGTTGGTTAATAATGAATTTGTTCGAGTAAGATGAAAATTTGTGTAAAAATTATTTTGAACAAATTTCTACTAATCAATTCACTTGAATCAGTTTTGTTGCGATGGCGTGTGCGCTCACACAATAAAAGTAATCGTAGTTCAAGATAACATCCCATCGATTAATACATATATATACATATTAATATAATACATATTGCTAAAATCTAAAATATTTAACCTCTAGATATTTTACACGTTCTCATCACTTGCCGCCCGTTGTCTCACTTTATCTCCGTTATCATAATTTTAATAGTATTAGACCCATTAAAATAAAGGTAATGTTTTGTGAATGATTTTACAATACATCCATCATTCCATAATGATAGTGGAAAGTACCAAAGGTCTCAAAATAGAGAAGGATTACACAACCTGAACGCTGCAGTTTACAGACTACATTATCAGAACACTGATCTAGTGTTGTTGAGATTCACTGCATTGCCTTTTGAAGTTTACGGACTCGTCAACCAAATAGTCGCTAAACAACCGCATAAAAAAAAAATAAATTACAAAAAATAGAAATAATAAAGAAATATGGACTGAATATAAATTGAACTTACAAGATACGCTCTGCCATTAGCGATGTTTCCCACCTTGGACTCCATGGATATTCAGACAGAAGAGGAGACTTAGCTGGTGAGCCATGACAACTGCAATGCTATAGAACAAATAAAAAAATTCAGTTTCAAGCTTGGTGTGGAGATCTTCGGCTGACCTGAGTCTTTGAGTGGATGGTACAGCACAGTGTCATTAAGTGGAAGTGTGCCAGCAAATAATATGTCAAGCAATCAATTAAAAGCATTATTGATATAAAAATTCAATTAAGATATATATCAAGATATGTCAAAGAAATCGTACGTGTAATACAATGAATTTTCACCATAATGATCCAAAAATTGCAGCAAATTTTTGGAGGCTATGGAGAACTAAGAGAACCAACATGTAATGCACAAAAACTTATGTTTCCCTTGATTTAATTCCTCAAGCTATCATCAATAAAGCATATAAAGAAAACACATGATAAATAAATATGTGATGCGTCAATGTCAGAATCCAATGCTAGGGAAACATTTTAACAATTCTGTCAACTTATAGTCCATAGCCTTTTTTTCTAGTCAAAAGCCTTTTTATAATGCATATGGGCAAATAGACGGTACATGGAGGAATCAGGTGCAATTAGATCCACTCAATTTCTTAAAATAAAGACTGATGTTGGTAATCTTGTTCGGTGAAATGCATAATGAATAAAAATAACGGGCATTTTTATGACATTAAGAAGAGAAAAAGGAAAATAAGGTCAGCACCTGCGTACTTTGAAGCATCAGAGAAGGCTGTTGTTTTGGAAACTGAGTTGAAATGAAGAAATGCACCTGCAGTTTTAGGAACTAAATTTTAAAGCAAAAGGAGAGAATGCAATAACTTCAAACAGCCACTAGGAAGAAAGTTAACCAAGCTTCTTGTACCAAAAAGACCCAAATCTGCAGCTCTAGGAATTCAAAATTATTTAGCAATGGAGAGATATCTGAAACCTTCAAACAGCCAATAGAAAAAGAAAAGATAATAGAGCTTTTTCTACAAAAAGACTCAGATCCAATATTATGCCCAGAAAGGGGCACCCAAATTCCCATTCCCATCCAGTATTATCTCTTACATCCAAACTATTTTTGGTGTGCAGCAAAGGCTACACCACATACCATCCAGATCCAAATTAAACCCAAAGACCACAATACTTACTATCCAGATCCAAACTACATGACTAGCTAAGGCCACTTAGCACATCCAATTCCTGAAACCTCCCTCTTTCCCTGTGCCCTGTCCACCTATAGAAAATGGGCACAGCAAGTAAATGGTAGCTCATAGCTGCTTCCTTTTTGACAACTATTTCAAGGAATGAGTTCATGTGATTAGTGAAAGGTACTAGCATTTATACTATACTTTCTATAAAATTAATCAGTACACAGCTCAAATTACAAAAATAGATGCCACTTTATAAATTATAGCATATACCAAGAATGGAACCTTATTCACCAAATTTACTGATACTGCAATCAAGACAACTTTTGACTATTTCATTAACTTCCTTTGGTATAAGCAGAAACTATAAGATGCAGCAAAAATCACATGGTACCAGGAATGTGAATGGTCCAGATGCAGCAAGAAATGTAGCTTTTCTGCAAAAAACCTGGCAACAAAAAACAATGATGAAATAATAACCAGCCTTAACAGTTTAAACAATTGATTTACAACAAGGTCACAAGAAGGCATACTGGCTCAGCTTCTAGTGGCCTTCCAAACAATGGGACTAATGCCTCAATAAAGCGCCTCCTCACATCAATTAATGAAACTGCCTCTGAGACCTTCAGAGAGAATTGAAAATTCAAGCTGCTTGAATTTTAGTGTATGATATTTCAACATATAAAAGCAATAAGCTAAACCTGTCTCTGTAGGAGCTCTTCTAGATGAGGAAGATATTCAGCCATGCACCTGTTTATGATAACAAAGAATAAAATTTATGTGATTTATCAGATAGGTCACGCACAATTTCACAGATAAAGAAATTCATATAGGATGACCAACCAACCACGAAGGGAGTTTAATATCATCAACAGAAAATAGGGCTTTCAACTCAGGAGTAGACATTAATTTTAGACGAGGTGCTGTTGGGGCAGATACATACTTTCTACCAACAGGATATACAACCTGGACCCATCACAAAACTCACATTCAACAATAGGAGATGTTAAGAAATATGATAAAGTAGGGCAGGAAGGAAACAGGAAAAGGTAAATTGACATAGGAACAGTAAAATAAAAGGTTAGAGAAGAGACATGCAACCTGCAAATATATCTTTTGAGGATATCTCCACGGACATGCAAGTACCATTTTATTTATATTCATGTCCATAAGAGGCACTGAAAATTTGACCTCCTCTGGCTATGCTAAAATGCAAAGGCATAAAAACCAAAAACATAATTAAAACCAACTTGGGAACAAAAATAACCACTAATTGGCTAGTAAACAGAAATAGAAGAAATGCAAAAATGCTCAAGTCAAAGAATACCTTGTCAACACCTGAACTCATGTGCATTTCAATCCCCTGCAGCATGGTGAATTAGTGTTGGGAATTTCCATAAGACATTGGGAATTAAAGCAATATTGTATTTACTCCAAATGCAAATGGGATTGTATGTCACAGACATAGCACATGATAATAGTTAAATCAGTGAAGTTATGTCAACTTCAGAAAATGATTATAACTAATCCATAACCTTAGCACAATCATGTTGTGTCATTGTTAACAGCATCATTAAAAGACATGTAGGGCATTATATTTTAACCCACATGATAACAGTTAAATCAGTGAAGTTATATCAACTTCAGAAAATGAGTATAAGCAATCCATAACCTTACACCATTCACGTTGTGCCATTGTTAACAGCATCATTAAAAACATGCAATTATAGTTTAAAATGACTAAAGCCTCATCCTACACTGAAATTGTCAGCTATATTCCTTTTTCCTACTTGCTGTTTACTAATTAGTGTGAAGGAAACCAAAATTGGTTTACATGATCAAGAACTAAAAATCGAACATAAATTAAAAGTATAAAATTGTTTGTGCTGAGAATGAGAACAGAAAGTTTGAAAGAGCAACATGAGAATTGTTCCTTAGAGCTACATTTATAAATATTAGACAAAAGCAAACAAAAAACAAAAACAGCAACCTCAACATTGTTATACACTATACTATACTCATACAAAATGAGGCAGTGTCCATTGTGTCCTTTCTGGTTTTGCGATCACATTAATGCATTGTGAACATCATATTCAAACCTAGGCGCCAATCTATATCCCCTTCCCCACTCCACCACACCTACTACTCTTGGGGAATTGGAGACAGAAAGAAAAATGGATTGAATAGATTTTACAAACCCCAGAAATGTAGGAGGAAATGATATTTTAGCATCTACCAGCTACAACTATAAAAGAGAAATATCACCTTCCTGTAAAACTTATAAATGGAGTCAAAAGATTACCTCCCTAGATTCGATGGTACTAATTTCAAACTTCACCCGATCATCATCAACTTGTCCCACGCGTTTATTCTGATAGGACATGTACTTATATCTGAAAAATTAAAACAGAATCTCAATTGCTAGCCATGGCTTCTTCGTTTCAACTATAGCAACTCAATGGAAATTCAAATCTCCTACCTCAATTCCTCAACGAGAGCCAATAGCCGTGTTGGATCTTTGTTGTTCCAATCAGTCAAACTGTTCTTGACTAACCTTGAATCTCTGGCATCACCAACTGAATCTTGAAATGGATGAAAATCTTCATCTTCAGATCCAAATATAAAATCTGGAGCGGCTAGTGGATATTCTACATTGTATATAACATCCCCTGCAATAAATAAACTACAAAAGCAGTTAACGAATGGAAAGAAACTCCAGAAACCAAGACAATTGAACGCACAAATAGAAATGATCCAAATGGCACTAACATCTGAGATGGTCTAGGCAGTAAGGGATTAGCAATGAGAATCGATCGAGGCTTGAGGGGAAGTACTTGCTACCTGACCAAGCCTGCTCAACCTGCAAAACACATTATAAAATAGGAATTCTCAATTTGACAACGAAACCCCAATTTGAACGGCAGCTGTTTGTGCGCATAATGGGAATTGTCAGATTCAACGCATATAATTGTCTTGACGAGGCAATTGAAATCAGTAACTTAGATTTTGTTAAACTCCATTGCTGAAATAATCTAAAATCGTCCATTGTGATTCATTTTCAACCATATAGTGATAGAAAGAAAGGGAGAGATTGGGATTTAGAGAATCACCTTGATCGTGTGAGGAAAGTGGTTGAGAAGATACTGAAGATGAGCGGATATGAAAGGAGGAAATCCGTCAAACGACATCTTCTCTTGCGGAGAAATGTTTAGGTTTTCCTGTTTCGTTTGATATGATAATCGTCGATGACCGGACTAGTTAGTTTGAAGCTATTTGAAAAATAAACGTTGAATAGTAAATTAATGTATATAAAATTTGAAGTTCGAGAGAGATTCGAGCTCGTTGCTTTGTTTCTTCCTCTTATTACAGTATCCAGTCGGTTATGGTATATGGAACTGGGAGAGACGAATTTAAATTCACTGAAGAATAGGCTCCGCTAGGCATCGCTTTGGTTCAAGATTCTTTGGTTGTTTTTTTTTTTGGCACTTAAAATAACATACAGTGCATAACGTGCACTGAATTAATCCTATCAGTTTTTTTCATTAACTAAAATAGCCAATCAATTTTGAATTATCCTATAAATATTATAAAATTTTTCTCTATTCATATCAAATTAATTAAAAATATATAAAAATACTCTTACTTGACACATGCACTGTCAGATTTTTTTGACAATTCATCTCAGCCACACAATAAAATATAATATTTTTAAAGGCAACTTGGGATAATGGTTTATGATATTTGAGTAAAATAATATTTATTTTATTCTTTTTTATTTGTTATTTTTTAATAAAATTTATATTTTATTTATTATTTATTTTTAAATTTTCAATATAATTTAATTTATTTTTTTAATTTAATTTTTTTCAATAAAATTAAAATTAATTAAATTTAATAATTTAATATTAATTATATAATTTAATATTAAATTTAAGTTTATTTATTATTTTTAATTTTGATGGAAATAATAAAAGTGATTAATAATACGCAACAAGCGAAGTATCATTTTAATGTTTTAAGGGCTGACTGCTATTCTTCGCTTATTGGGACAATTAGCCCATTACATTTACTGTAGCAATTAATATTGTCAACCTGCCTTTGTTCCTTCAATATCAGTGTCTTTTCTCTTCAAGATTTCGGGTTAAATGGATCTGGCCCCGAGTTATATAGTCGGTTCGGGGTATTTTAGGTCCATTTTTTCTTAAAGTTTTGAGAAGAGGGTGTAATAGTCAATTCAGTAAATGAAAAACCCTAAAGAAGAAACCTAGAGGCGCTATTTAATAGCGAGTCCGTATCCATAATCAACTCTGTATATGTCGCCGCTCTAAGATTCTCATTGCTACATGTCTTTGCTGTCGATTTCTCCTTCCGTTTCGAGTGTTGAATTGCTATTTGTTTCATTTTATTTTCGTAATTATGAAAATTGGATTTGTGAACTGTGAAATCAGGTGATGAGATTGGATTATATTTCTCACGACGGTCGTCTGAGACGCGAAATGCGTTGCTATTGATGTATTGATCCAATTTTCTGATGGCTTCCTCTCTCTCTCTTTCTCTCTCTCTTTTTCTGTTCTATATGTTTCGCTTATTTTTTGATCATTAACTATATCGCGAGCATAGTGATGATAAAGTTAAAAGATTTCCGATTATTTCATGATAGGATTATCACCTCCTACTCATACTGAACGCTCGTTGATTTTGTGAATCGCGATTATTTTTCTTTTTTTTTATGTTTTGTTTTGAATGTTTTTGCATTTTGGCTCATTATTTCAAGATTTCTTTGTTTTTGAAAGTTTACTCATTTTAGCAAAATCCTGTTGATCTGGCACATTGAGGATATTACAATAATTTTTGAAATTACTTTGATAAGAAATTTTATAGTCCTTTTCATTCTGAGTGCCAAGGTAATTATATTTATTTCCACTATTTTTAAAGTATATGTTTTATTTATTTATTTATTTATTTTTGTGGGAGTCTCTTTAAATATTAGCTAAAATAAGCTGAACTTAGAAGTTAGATTTCAGTAAGGCCATAACAAATCAGATAATTGAAAACGTATAAAGAAATGTATCTTTTGAATGCCATATTGATTGTGTTATTCATTTTGTGATGATAGCTTTTGAGTATGAACTTGTAGATGCAAAATTTGTAGTCGCTTATTTCAGGTGAATGGATATACTGGTTTTTACTTTGGGGACTCTACTTCTGTCCCTTTAGCAGGATTATGAGTGCTTTAGGGATGAACGAGTCCCTGATATTTAATCTGCATCCATCCTAATCACTTTGTCAGCATTAGTTTTTGGTTTTTTGCTGATCATTAAAGGATGGAATATGGTTTACATTTGCTGTTGCCTTCTGGGTCGGGGTTGTGTTTTCTACTGTATTCTGTTTTTTTTCTTGTGCGAACAGCTTTAGTTAAATGTTGACGAAGAAACTGTCCTGTTTATGCAGTGTTTTTGTATAATTTGTACTGCTCAATTTCTTGAGTTTTTCTGGGATTTTTGTTTTTGGCAGAGGATTATAATGAAGAATACTTTATAAATTTTCCTGATGGTCTGCATGCTATTTTAAACAAAGAAAAGAGATCGTTCTTCATTTGGTACAAAAATGTAATAAATAATTAATGGAGAAAATAACTTTATTGTGGCATTTAGTTAAAAATAATTCCTATTCCTAAAATAAAACTCTGATTCTATTCAAACGAACAATTGTCAAAACGGTACATTTTAACAATGCATTAACTAATGTTACAAGTATGTCCTTGTTCAAAAAACTTATATTTTAATTGCGTCCAGAAATTGTTTTCTGCAAACTAAATAAGCATGGAGAACTGAGAAAGCCGCTTCCTAGCCCTTAGCCTCCGGGAAATGCCAAGAGTTGATGCGCTTGATTAACGAACTGCGTCTGAAATAAAATTCTCTACTCCAAAGCCCAAGCCTGCCAGCCAAATGCCAAAAATTATGAAGTGATAAATGAACTCACAACTCTACTTCAGTTTTCAGTCTTTAAAAGTATTTTTACAGAAAGAAAATCTTGGGGCTTCTAAGCTATTTGTAATATTCAAATCCAAATTGTAGTTTTGGATTTTTCTCTTCAATTAAAATTGATTCTTAATTTTGGCCCTACTATCAGTTAAAATACAGAGCAGAAAAGCAAGATTGTTTTTTTTTTTTGGCTAATTGATAGTGAGCAAAAATGCGAGACTACTAATACCCCAATCTTTTGAGGTTTTTCTATTTTTCTTTGTTTTTGATGAAGTTCAAACGCCAAAAAGGGCATACGTTGAGAGCTTATGTGAGGATTACTCATATGGCATATGTTTTTTTTTTTTTTTTGTATAGGTTTGTCTGACCTGGATCTTGCCATCAGAAGAACCAGCATATAGCATCCTTCCATCCATATCCGATGCTAAGCATGTGACTTTGGTGTGCCCTCCTCCAGTCATTTTGATGGATGCAACTCTTGTCGCTCTCTCTTTCAACCAAACCTCAATGATCCCACACTTTGTTGCTGTGAATATGAAGTCATTGGTGGAAGCAATCCGCAGGATGTCAAATCCAGTTGAAAATGATCCTAGTACTGCTCCTGTCGAGAGAGAAAATACCTGCCAAAAAGAAATGAAATCTTAACTGATATAACTAACTCTCCCATCTTACAACAACCTTGCCATTAGAAAACGAAAAAGAAAATAATAGTTATCACTTCCACCTTTCCTGCTGCCCCGTCAATTGTTGAACCCCCAGCGAAGAGAAGATCATCATGAATATGTAAGGAGTACATAAACTGCTTCCCCAACAATTTTCTCGTACCAGAATAGAATGTTGTGGATGTATATTTGCACAAATCCACCTCCTAGCAAATTTCCAATTGTAACATATTTGCAAATATTAAGGTGGCTTGGAAGCAAGCTTTCAAAGTTAATCCAGATGAACTGATGCATAGAAGAACTTTTACCTGGATACTATAACCTGAGCAACCACAATACAGTTTATCTCCTGTCATCGCAAGGCACTTTACAGTTTTGTTGAAAGTTACATGCTTTGGTACCCCAGTCCAATTATATACCTGCAATAACGTTATTCGATGAAAAGTCCTTTCTGCCAAAGACCTCATACAGATGTTCTATTGGTGTAAGCAAACTTGCCTTTAATCCTGTTCCAGAAGAAACAAAGCATGCCACTTTAGCATTAGCTGTCAACTCGTGTACTGCCTCCTTCACATCATGAACTTGAACACAATGAATTGCTTCAGGTTTGATTGCCCAAACCTGAAGGTAATCCAACAGAAGTTAATATTAAAAAGTGCCAGGAACAGTTATGTTTAAGTTTGATCTTTCAACAATCCATTGAACAGGTTGATTTAAATAAGATCATTATCACCACTCATCCTCATATGATCTAAACGTTTATATAGCATTGGTCATGACATTTTGTCTGATTTATTGAATAACTCAAATGCAAATAAAAGGAAGGTAATTACTCCATCTTTGATTCTGAAGATATCATCATCAGCTTTGAATTCCAAATTATCAGTCAAGATCATACCACCATTTCCAAGGTTGCAAGAAACAGTAAATAGCAAAGCATTTTGTTTTTCTTTACAAATGTTCAGAGATGTGTCCTGCATTATAAGATGACTTACCCGAATCGTTTTGTCCAAAGAGCCACTGTACAATTTGTCCCCAGAAGATGGAATGGAGAGGCATGTGACAGCTTTGGAATGTTCATGAACTTCTTGAATCAACCTTAGAACCCCCTTCCCAGCATCCCATACCTAAAAGCAAGCTATCATTAAGTTACATTTTGAGTATTGCCAATATGAATGTAATGAATAAATTTATGGGTATGCAAGTGCTAATAGCGTGTGTACAAGAGAGGAGAGAATATGGGACAGAGATAGGTCAGACCTTTATGGTTCCATCAGAATGGCTGCTTATAAGGCGACCTTTCAGATGAAGAAGGGACAGAACTTCACCATTTGCAGATGATTCCAACCCATCTACTTCAGTACAATTCCATAGCTCTGTCTGAAATATAATACAGGAACCAATAAGGTTATCTATAGGCCTATATAAAGATCACAGCGAAGAAAGTTGCCCACTTACTGCATTGACACTGGACAAGTTCATCAAAGATTTCAGTACATCATTGATCACAGGTGAAGTTCGCTTAAACTTTCTCAAGGTTTTATAGATGCATTTGGCATGCTTTTCCAGCTCCTCAAGTGCAGCTTCAGATAATAAGTTTGTTGGTCAGGGATTAATTGTATAGATATGCAAAGACATGGCTTTTGGCTCTTCTATTCTAATCTTACCTGGGTCAATAACAAAAGTTTTCAATGCAAGGGTTGACATAATCTTCTCTTCCATGTTTCTTGATGATTGGAGAACATTTATAAATTCATCCAGCAAGGACTTACGAGCTACCTCTCTTACACCAGTATTAGGCAGAACTGAAAGCATGTATACGAGCCATGTGGAAATGACAAGGCACAACTTTGCCATCTCCAAGGAATTACTCTTGAAGCATTCCTCCAAAGCTTTAAAGATGGAACCGTTTTCATGATTGCAAAGTACAAAGGCTACCTTTCTCTCCCAAGAAATTGTAGCTTTCTCTTCATCTTCCTGCATATAAGTATATTTTTAAGATTGATCAGGAATGCAAAACTGCTACACAACAAGTTCTGCATTAATTGTAAGAACATAAATGCAAACCATTGTTTCTTCCAAGTCATGTTCTCCCTTCTTCAGTCCCTCTGCCTTAATTAAAGCAGTGTAAAGTTGATCAAACCCAGCTATCTTTAGTAGCCAGGCTTCCATATAGGACCTCCCAGATGATGTAAGACGTCCAGGAAGAGATACTAAAGCATCTAAAGCGATCATTTGACAATTAGAGAAGTCCTTTCTGTGAAGCGCTTCAATAAGTGTCTCTACAGCTTCTTCCCTATAAACACTCATCTTCCGTGGCTCAACCTGGAAGTTTAAACCATATAAACCAATTAAAAGATGGCTGATAGGGTTGGTTACAAGAGTTCATTGCTATGAATAATGTCAAGGAATGAAGGGAAACCAAGAGATCAAGCTGGAGAAGAAGAGTTGCAATGGCAGGTTGCTGGTCCATGGGAACCATTTGAAGATACACTAGAAAGGTATGCATTGTACTAAATGCTCCTTCCCCTTTGATTAACTGCAAGATCTCATTGCAGAATGTCCTCCTGAAAAAAAAAATATTGATGAGAGAAATAAAACCCTGTTTAATAGTATTTGAAGAGTTCACACCAAGAACAAATAAAACAAATCTATAGGCATATGCTTCATTTGAATAGAAGTAAACATGCTAAAATTTGTCTGTTAATTAATACTCTGAATTGCAAATTAAGATAATTGGCATATAGCCGCGTCAACAACAATATGGAGAGAACTGGAATTTTTGCAGATTCATTTTCGATTGTATCATTCATCCAAAATAATCAAACAATAAAATGGCAAATAATGACACTTGTACAGGTACCACAGATTATTCCTATCTGTGTCAACAAATTCAGATCCCTAATACATGATCTGATAAAAAGACTTCTTCTGACTTCACTGGTTGTAAAGCAGTGCAAGTATTGTGATTAGTCTAGCTATAGTATGAGCATTAGAAATATCCTTTGCACAAAGAAATTTCTCTCCTCTTTTGAAAAAAAAAAAAAAAAAAAAAGAAGACTGGAATAAAATTAAAACAATATCACTTTGAAATTTGACTTTTAGATTCAAGAATGTGAATTTTAAATCATTCAAGTTATAAAAAAGGCATTTGGACATTTATCATGACTGCCTCTTACACTTCAGAGTTCAATGCAGTATCACATACTTGATTTATGATATGAATGTTATGAATACCTGTTTAACTGCACCAGCTCCGAGAAAAATTCTATGCATATACCTCTGACATTATCATTTCCAGAATGAAATAATTCAAGCACATGAGACAGTTCAATTCTACTTGCTATAAAGTTTCGGAGACTTTTATCAACAAGCATGCAGCTTAGAAGTATAGAAACAATGGACTTTCTTACTTCCACACTTTCCAAGCACTTGATCAGTGCTGGAACTCCATTTGCAGAGATAAAACTGAAAGCATTTAGGGACTGGCTGTTTTCATCCCCTCCTGTAAGTATTTGCTCAAGCATTACTATAGCTGCATTCTTTGGCTCAATTGCAAACTGCAGGCCATCCAAATCTTCACTTTTGACCTGGATTAAGTGGATAAGGGAAGGTATAAAGTTGTGAGCTGAAAGCCGTGCAAAAGTTGGCCTCAGTTGGCATATGAGAATAGCAGCCTCAGATAACCCATTTTTTAGCAAGCCAGCCAGGCAATCAAAATCAGAGTCTACACTGGTCAGAATCTCTCCAACGCTTTCATCTGAAAATATTAGGTCAGACAGAATGTAGATTGCTGTTCTGAGAACTTGCCTGTGTAGAGAAATTGATAGTATTTCCACAAACCCATTTACAATTGTTGGTTTGGAAAGATATGAATGAACCCCAGGATCACCCTTGGACTCCTTCCATAGTTTCACTATTGCTAAAACTGCTGCTTCACATTCTTGCAAGTTCTCTGAAGTGCACAGACATGAAACATATGGTTTTAATCCATTAATGATCGTATCAATTGTGGCTTGGGAAATTACACTGGTTGGCGATGTAGACAATGTTGCTTGTACAAATCTTTTGCTCCTTTGGTGTATGCGATTAGCTGTGAAATTATGGTTAGGAACATGAAACATTCTAGATGGAGTGGATCCTGATGAAGTTTCTTTTATGGAGGAGGAGCTGAATGAGTGCCTTGGAGTTTCAGAATATGAAAATTCCTGAGCAAGATCAGGATACTGCTCTTTCCATGATGTGACGAGTCTCTTCAACACATAGTTTGTTTTGGGCAGTGAGTTTGCAGATAGAGGTTGCCGTGTTATGGGGCAAGTAGTATTTCCTATTTTGATCCATTCTTGAATTGCTTTCCTTTCATAAGTTTGACCAGTTTCAAGGGTAACTGGGTCATTGAAAAGCTGACCTGTGATAGGACAAACAAAATCTTTCGGTGGCCGTGAACGAGAAGTCAACTTGTCAGACATGGGGAGAGAAATGCAGCTCTGGCCTTCATCACTTCCCTGGAGAGAACTGCATAATACAAATTGTTAAGGGGAATAGATTTAAACAGAATTTTGCTTGAGATATATCAACTGCAGTGCAAAGACAAATAATACCAAAAAACTATACGAGCACCCAAAAATATTACAGGAAGAAAACTGGAACTTCTTATTTACCTGTTCTCTATTTCTTGATTGTCCGCCTTGTCGAAGCTCAAACTCCTTGCTAGACTATGGATTTTTCTCCTAGCGCTTCTTCGCATTTCCTAGTTGCAAATCAGCTATCAGTAAAATCAAACCAAGCAATATTCACTGCAATAGCAAAAGGACAAACAACATAAGGACATACTATCCCTTCGCCATCTGAGTCTGGTGAACTAATGTAGGAATGATTGCTCGTGCATGGAGAAACAGGCATGGAAGCATCAACAGTAGCATCCTTGTTTTGTCTGGATAGAAGCCGTAATAAAGATTTGGAATCTTTTTTGGGGTTCAAGTCTGAATTCGGAGAAGAATCTTTTGGTGAAAAAGTTCTGGGGGAATCCGCTGGAGAAAAAATTGTAGGAGAATGTGATTGGCTGTTTGCTTTAGATGATTTTATGCTTGTGCCAATTTCCTTACTCTCAGCCATTTTTATGATGCTAAGATTAGCTGTTTTGTGACTTTTATCTTCAAAATCCAAATTACTGTCATTAGGCCCACAGTCGGAATCATCTTCATTCTCCTCAGCTATGGTGTCCTGCATCTTATACAAGAATATAACTTCAGTTAATGGAACTTCCAAAGATCAGAAGAAAGCTGAGTGTTAAACTTGTTCTTAGCGATTTGAACTTTGTATTCTATACAAGTATAACCTGTATTTGCAAAGTTTACAGCCTGACCTGAGGATCCCACAATGTAGACTCTTCTAAATCGTGTGAGAGAGGTGAACTTGCACTTGATCTGCTTAAAGCCACATCCAGAATACGAAGATATGTTAGAACTTCTGAAAATGAATGATTCAGTGCCGACTTCTGTTTACCATAAAACATGATGACAACTTACAGCTGTACAATATTTTCCCAATCAAATAGCACCAATTTCAAATATAATTCACAGTGTAGGCTAACCTGCTAACTCCTCTTGAACCATATTTAGATTCAATAACTGGAGAAAAACCGGCAGTCTTTGGCAAGATAGGACCAAATTTCACATAATCAGGAATTGACCGGCTAACCTCATGCAGAGGAGTCATGGGTGGCTCGGCTATTGGTAACATCGGAATCATCTTCTTGCTTATAGTAGAATCAGAACTCATGCAATCCTCATAGTATTTAGCAAATAGCCTTGTATTCTCATCTAATGATTCACCATAAAGCTGCTCCAGCTTTTGCAAATTTTCCAATTGATCGGGTTTCATAAAATCAATCAGAGACTCATTGAAGAATTGATCTAAATCAGCTGTAAATGATAAATCAGAAGAATCAGGAATCACTTCAATCATCAGCCTTTGCCTTGCCTCATAATACCACCCAACAATGGAGCTCATATGTGGCAGAAATAAATCTTTCCACAGTTCGGGGGCAAAGTCAATCCTTGAGAAGAATGGATCCACGATAAACATCTTAAGTGCATGGAAAACTGAATTATGAATGTTGTTGCGTAATTTCCACATATATGAAAGGTTAAGGTGTGCCCAAGCAGAGAGGTAGAAATTTGGGACTCCTGCTGTTCTCTGGTCAGAGTTCAACATTGCACACACTTGTAGCATTTTCTCTGCATGATCTAACCGTGCGAGCTTTGTTTCCATATTAGCTGTGTTAATAGCTTCTTCAAGGGCTTCAATGCCCCAATCCAGATTTGCTAATACTGCTTGATCAGAATATCGAACCTCCATGTTTTTATCACAGTTCCCATCCTCAGCAGCTAATCTCTCAGCACACTGTTCTTTGAGCCGGGTCCTTTGCTCTTCATTGATCAACCGATCTTGTATAAAGCTATCCACAGTTGTGATTAAGAATCGCTTAACATCCTTCTGCTCCATTCCAAACCTGTAGTCCCCTGCCATCTTTAAGCCAAGCTGAGATGACAAATTTTCAATCAACACAGACAACAACAGCAACAAAGCATAATTTGAAACAAGCTTCAGTCCACATGCTATGGCATCAGGAGCAGACGAAATAGATCAGCAATTGAGCTTGAAATTAAAAGAAATACATACAATGTAAAACATCCATTCAGAAAGATCTGCTTACTTGAGTTTCATAAAGCCCAATATAGAGAAAGCATAATAAATTCATATATAGAAAGCCTAATAAATTCATATATAGAAAGCATAACATATCCCAATTCATTTCTTTTTCTTTAATTAGCTTCAATAGCGGAGAAAACTTCAAGCAGACAATTCCATCAATTTAATTACAAAGGTTCATCGACTTAACAAAGTTCGTGAGCATTCAATCATTACATTTATCCTTCGGTTCTATACCACTGAACCAATAAAGTTTTGACCAAAAATTAAATACACTACATTCCTGTCTTTCTGCTCCAAGATTAAGTAAATTAAAACCCACTAAATTAAAAAGATTAGGAAAAAAAAGAGTGCAACACATTCCAGAGACAATTTTCTTACTCTATATGGAGAGTAACTCCAGAAATGAAGATTGTAGGAAGTATGAACAAGAAAATTTTGCTGAAGTCAACTTGGCAAGAGCTGTGATTACTTCGACAGCAAATTCATAGTAGAGAGAGAGAGAGAGAGAGAGCTTGCCGGCCATTAGACAGCAATAGCTGTTGCCGGCTTCGTTAGTTGCTGGGTGGTGATCGAATCATACCGTGGACTATGCAAATTTAATATTACAAATCACTATTAACATTGTCAGTATTCAACGCTTATATTTAAATAAACATTGCCACACCTTAATCAAAATATCGGATCCAACCTTAAGACAAACTGCCCTTTTCTTTTTAACGTCTTTTGGCGGGAATATACAATACAACCACGAGAGCCCAAGCCCAAACTTTACCACAACCCAGATAAGCCCAATTTCTGCTACGATATTTGTTTAACAAAAGCCATGTAAGAGGATTGATATTATTAATATTACTTCTCACTTATCTCTTCGCACCGCATCGAATCCCGAGATACTAGCGTCAACTTTACGCGGTCGCAATCAACACCCTCTCCGCTCTCAACCACGATGCTGACACGTGTCCATATTCAACGGCCACGATCAAAGCTCCAAAGATATCCCCTGATCCCCGGTGCTAGAAAAGAAACCTCAGTCTCTCCGCCAGACAGCTCATTCCACCGATTCAATCAACAAAATTTTCTGCAATGGCAAACCCTAAGGTCTTCTTTGATATGACGGTCGGCGGAGCTCCGGCTGGCCGCATCGTGATGGAGCTATTCGCGGATACAACTCCGCGAACGGCGGAGAATTTCAGGGCCCTGTGCACCGGAGAGAAAGGGACAGGTAGGAGCGGCAAGCCCTTGCACTACAAGGGATCCACCTTCCACAGAGTGATCCCTGGATTCATGTGCCAAGGAGGAGATTTCACCGCCGGGAACGGAACCGGAGGGGAATCGATCTACGGATCTAAGTTCGCCGATGAGAACTTCATTAAGAAGCACACAGGACCGGGGATCCTGTCGATGGCTAATGCAGGGCCTGGGACCAATGGGTCGCAGTTTTTCGTATGTACGGAGAAGACAGAATGGCTGGATGGGAAGCATGTGGTATTTGGGAGAGTTGTGGAGGGGATGGATGTGGTGAAGGCCATTGAGAGGGTCGGATCTTCCTCCGGCAGGACCTCTAAGCCGGTTCAGATTGCTGACTGTGGTCAGCTTTGTTGAATCCGAGCTTCTTCTTGTACTGTAGACTCAGCTGTTACTATTTGCTGGGTTTTTCTTTTTTCCCCGCTCCTGTGTGTTTCTTTGGCTTTTCTTCCATTGTTGTTCTTATGCTTGCTTGCTGATACTACATGGCAGAAAAATGAATAAAATAGCTTTTCTCTACAACTGTTTGTTGTCGGAATTGTTTTTCCTCTTCATTTTCGGAGAATCAAACTGTCCGTGCGTTGGAGGGTTTGGTTTAGTCTGCAAGACGCTGAGTATAATCACTCCCCAAAATAAAAATAATTACATTTCACCAATCAATTTGTAAATTCCGTGTTCGTCAAGTTCATATAACTGGAAACTAACTTCACCCTATAAAATTTTATAAAACAACATTTAAGTTTAGATTTCAGCAATCATTCCTTTTTTGATTATTTTTTCTTTTCCAGTCACAGCTTTTGCCTAAAGCATGCGATGTCGATATGAATGATTTTGTTTGCGATATTTGTGATTTTATTTTCGTTAAGTAAAAAAAAAATCATTTTTCAAAGAAAAATCTAGTTATGATTAATTGGGCCGGGTTTTTCATGCAATAAAATTTGAACTTTTAAGCTTGGCCCAAAGAAACTGCAGTCTGGATTGAGAGGAGGCTACCAAAATAACTCGAACATTTGAAGTGCACTTGTTTAATCGTTTTATTAAAGGGTTTAAAACATTAAAAAAATGTTATAATTTTAATATTTTTTGAACATTGGAAATGTTACTGATTTACCATTGTTGTTTCCATATTCGAAAAAATATCTTAGTTAAATACTTACAATTTTTTTAAATGTACTTTTATAGATTGGGATGAAGTCAAGGCACAAGGGATTGGAACATCTGTAATGCAGTGGTTTAATCCTTTTATTAAACGCAAATGTGAAAGCTTGAAGGTCAGAATATTACTAATTTCTTTCCAATAAAAAGTATCCACGGCCCCTTCAATATAAGAATCTTCTTCCACGGTCTTTATCAATGTTTATATCCTCCAAAATTTCCAACTTCAACTAATCAATTTATTATGACTTTGAACATGATTAATCACGCTAACCATATGGATTTAAAGTTTAAAGTTTAGAGCTTAAAGCTCAAACATGCTAAGTCAATTGCTGTTTATAACTTCGTTCTTAGATATTACTGTGTGAGAAAATTTTATTATAATGGGTGACGTTGGAATACATCAATGACTAGTGCAATTTCTAATTTAAGACATTTTGATTATTAAGTATAATTTTCAAAATACCTACTGAAAACAGCTTGGTTTTATCTGACCGATATCAAACTTGATTTATTGAACAGATTGCTCCAGTGATACCTGAAAACAAAGAGATTCAACGGCGGATATTTCGATGGTCAAGTAAGGAAGGGTTTAAAGTGTATTTAGAGTAGAAATTTTGCTAAGAGAGAGAAAATACTTGTGATTCTCTTTATTTATGGGGGCTCAGAATTCTTTTCTAACTAAGAATCCTTACACTCATAGAATTTTCATTGAACCAGGCAATCAACTCGATCAAAAAGCTATAACTGTAATTTCCCAGATAAGCAAGACAATGGCGCAAGATAGGTCCAATCACGTGATCTTTCAAAAACAGTTTCAGACAACACCGTGTAAGAGACTATTTCGAATCTAAGCTATCAGGGTCAAGGATAACCGGACTATCCAATGAAAAACCCATTCCAATACTCGGTTATCACTTGTTTATTTAGATGGGTAGCCTCCTGGCGGTTAACGACTTAATGGGTATTTGGTTATATGGTTTTCCATGTATAAAATAAAAAAAACATGGCTATATTTCAATGGTGGCCTTGGGTCTCAATCGTTGAATCTCAAGTCCAAAGTACTTTTAAAATGGTGTTTTAAAATTCATCCTTTTAAAGACATTGGCTATATATTACACTTGTCAGATAGCACATGGCGGACCATTTAATCCATGTATAAATTGCTCGCGAAGGAGTAATTTGCTTTCTAAAATAATCGTTCTAATTTAATATTAAATGAGCAAACGAGTGTTGGTTCCATCCTATAAATTAAGCATTGGTCCTATCATATACTTAATAATATATTAAAAATATTTGACTGATTCAAAAATCCTAGTAATGTATAGATGTAGCTAAGGATGAAGGAAGTCTTGTTCTGGCAGAACATTGAAAATTCAAAACTCAGGAAAGTTCCTGAAAGCTGCTAAAAAACCAACTCGCATTGATGCCTCAACAAAAAACTGGTCCAACGATACGTACATTAGACCCACTTGAGGTGTCGTTTCTTATCTTGTCTTAATTAATATCTTCAGTTTTAACCTTGAAATGAAGATTACCGCACCTTCTCATGCATTTTTAACCTTTTCAATTATTCTTTTTATTTTTTTTATCTGTCATCTTTTAATAAAATTTAAATTTTATTTATTTATCACTTTTAAATTTTTAATATAATTTAATTTATTTTTTTAATTTATTTTTCTTTTCTAATAAAGTCAGAACCAATCAAATTTAATAATTTAATGTTAATCATGTAATTTAATATTAAATTTAAATCTATTTATTATTTTTTAATTCTAATAAAAATAATAAAAGTGATCGATAAAAAAAATGAATAGAGTATTTATAATTTAGCAACTCAATTTAATTTTTTATTCATGTATTAACTATAGCTTAAAAAATTGTTTAGTCGAATATAATTAGATTTTTTAACCAATTCCTTAATTGTATACAAAATTCAAAGGAGGAATAACAATAATAATATCCATAAAACTCACAGTAATTATTGCAGAACTGTAGCAAATTATTGAGTTATTAAATGTGTTGGTCTATGGAATAAAAGTCAAATAAATATGCTCAGCTGCTCACTGGTCATTGTTGACGACTTAAATGTAATTATCAGAACTCGTCCTTTTATATCTCGAGCAAGAGCAATTATATTTCGAGATACGTTGAATTTTATACTATAGGAGGAGCCATATTTATTCTGCATTAAAGTCCAGAAATTTAAAATTACTAATAAATAAAAAAAAGGGAGAATTCCGATTCAAAATCATTTCCTCCTCAAATTATCTTCTTCTTTTTTTTTTTAATTAGTGGTCCGTTTTATTAAATAAAAGTATAAAACAATAAGTAATTGAATCAATGAAATGAAGAAACAAATCAGCTTGAGATGTGTCATATATACATGATTTTGTTTTTTTTTTCCCTCTTTTAAGCAACTATGACAAGTTGAAATTTATAATATATAATATAATTGTGTTCAGTCATAAATCAAGTTTAACCAGCGTATTTTATGAAAATAATTTTACTTTAAAATATTCAAATGGCTGTAAAAATTATTTAATAATATAATAATTTAGAAGCTAAATTTCAAATTGCAACATAAAAAACAATACTATAGTTGTGGATTGCAGTAATTACTAAATATTATATGCCAAAAGATATTATTGTCTACCAGTGTATTGTTAAATTTATTCATGCATTACTTTAGGCGAGAACTATTGGCTGGACAGAATGACGTAATCAATAGTGGACTATTAAAACACTCACATGCAATTAGGAAGAACGGTGGATGTCTTATTTTTTAATTAGGAATCTCAAATTTATATTTTTAATATTTACTTTATCTTTATACAACGTAAATTTAAATTAATCAACTTTGTAGATTTTAAACAGCAATAATTATGAAAAAATAACATGCAATGAAAAAAATATTTATAAATCTTTTAATATTATTAAATTATTAAATTTTTATTTGATCCTATTAGATATTTAAATTTCTATTTTATTATTGACGGTCTAAATAGAAACTTAAATAAAATAAAAAGAAAGTTCAAGAAATTAATATATATTAAAATTTTATTGTTATTTTATTAAAATTAATTGACTCCGACATTCATGCATATAAAAATAAAAAATTAATAAAGAAAAATATGTAAATTTAAAGATCGGACGATGATGCGTTTTCGAGTTGTAAATTACGAACTACCAAAAATAAAAGATGAGGGGCAGAAACGTAAAATAAGAATTCAAAAGTGGAGAAAAAGAGTCGGCCATTAGCATTTAACGCCAAACTCAGACAAAGCAGGCGCCAGGCGGGGACGACAAATGACTTCACTTGTCCCCTTCCCTACCAAATTGACAAATTCCCTCCATTCATATCTTTTACATTTATAATAGTCAAATCCTTGTGAGTTTCCTTCTCCGTTTGGCATTTCTCCATAGTCCATACTCAATCTCCAGTCAAAATTCCATTCCCACGATATTATTATTGTTTTTTTTTTTTTTAATTCTTGCCAAATATCATAAACGCGTTCTCTCTTCTTTACGCACGCTTAACTTAATTCCTTATTTCATTGTTCAATTCATATACGTTACCCAGTAACTCACTGTAACTACTCTGACCTTGTCTTTTTTGTTGGGCTTTTCTAGTCTTATCGCTTATCGGTTTGATTTTTTCTTTTTTCTTTTGCCAAGGATATGTGCTATAGCTGTTGTTTGAAGTACTGAAAACTTTGAATCTTTGTCGAAAGGAGGTGGATTTTGATATTTATAGGTGTTTTTCTGTGAAGGGAAAAGGCATTTTGAAGAAAAATGGGTGGCGTTTGTTCAGGAGGGACTAAAGGTAGACATGCGAAAGTTGGGGACAGGAATTCTGGGAAGTTAAAGTCAATTAAGAGCTTTAGCGAGCTGAAAAAGAATTCTCATCATAATAATGATAATAAAGAGAATGATTTTGGCAAAACGACAACGCGCCAGAGATATAATTCCGGCGAATTGCTATTTAATTTCTCAAGAGAACTGAAGCCGTCAACGCCTGCTCGGGGACGAGCTGATGGCAAGGTATGTTTGGTATGATTGTGTATTGTTTTTTATTTTTTTATTTTTATTTTTTTAAGCTTAGGATTTCAGCAGAGGGGAAAAAAGTTTGGCCTTTTTTGTTCATTTAAATGGATGGAAAAATGCGACTGACTTATTATCCATGTGAACTCGTAAGCTGGAATTTTGGATTTGCTTAATGCTCCAACCTGCTATTTTTGGAGTGAACTAGCCTGTGAGATTTTGCTGGGACTTGTTACAAAATAACTTTATAATTCGTTGAATATTGCGGATCGTGATCAGTACAGACTAATGATGCTCCTAGCTGAGATCACTTGTATCAAATTGATTGCTATCTTCCTCATATAAGATTATTATCTTGGATTTTTGGATCTTCTATTTGAATATTTGCAGTCATCATTTATTGCGAATGCATCCTGCTGTGAGTCCAATTCTGATAAAGCCTTGCTGCAAAAGAGGTTGTGAGTATGATTAAAAAATCATTGGCGTTTAAACCAGCTACCTTGTGGAGTATTTCCTCTGGAGCTATCTTTTTGAGTACTTCCTCTGGAGAAATCAAAAGAACAGACAGTAATTTTCCTGTAAATGCAGCGAAAAGTAGAGAACCGCTTGAAATACTTGGAGAAAACAATGCAAATGGACCTGCTGACATACTTTGTTAATGTGTTAGATAGTTACTCATTGGAAGTTTGTTTTAGGTCAGTATAGGGGTTGAAATGCTAGAATTGATTGCAAGTTATCTAAGGTTAAATGCGTCTGTATGGTCTGGGACAGACAGGCAAAAACTTCCAAGAAAAATGCATAGGATTGTACAGGGATTGAAGCTTAAACAACTACGATTGTTTAGTAAGCATTAAAAACTCGAGAAGAATGTTTGTCAGGGTTAACTGATAGAATGTATATGTCTGATTATGTTCCTCGGTTAAGCTAGGATTGTTCAAAGTTTTTACCAAGTTCTATCAACATTCAAGGTTTATCGTTACATAAAAAGTTGAAGTCAATGAATTTAAATTGTCATAATGGAAGAAAACCTTAAAATGGCATTTCATGTACTGATTTTTTTTTCTTTGATTTCCTGGGATTAGCTGATCTTGTATTTTTGCCTTCCATAGGATAGCCAAAAGAGTTCATTCATAGGAAAAGCTGGAGCAGCTGGGCTGGAGAAAGCCGTAGAAGTTTTAGATACTCTTGGAAGTAGCATGTCAAATCTGAATGCTCGGAGTGGCTTTATCTCTGGCATGGCTTCAAGAGGGAACAGAATATCAATGTTGGCATTTGAAGTAGCTAACACAATAGCAAAAGGTGCAAATTTGTTTCAATCACTTTCAGAAGAAAATGTCCAATTCCTGAAGAAAGAGATATTACATTCAGAAGGTGTACAACAATTGGTTTCCACAGATATGAAAGAGTTGCTAATAATTGCTGCTGCTGACAAAAGGTTGATACACATTTTATTTTTATATCTTGTCCTTTATGTCTTGCATAACTGGCTTCAATGAAGCATGCCTTACTTTGTTTAATCTTCTTTTCAGAGAGGAATTTGATGTATTTGCTGGAGAAGTAATTCGGTTTGGAGATTTATGTAAAGACCCACAATGGCACAATCTGGGTCGATATTTTTCTATGTAAGGGAGAACTTTTATGTTGAAATACTTCCTGGCTACATTATTTTATGTTTGCTAACAAGGAAATTATGTCTTTTGCCATGGTTGTAATATTGCAGATTGGATTCAGAATTCTCCAATGATAAACAGCCTAGAGCAGAGACTGAAATAATAATGCAAGAGCTAACTACCCTGGCCCAGCATACTTCTGTAAGTTCATGCATGTCATAGGTCTTCTGGAAAGCATGTTACTACTGTCAAGCTTTAAGGACATTTTACATCATATTTATTCTGTATTAAAAATTGTTGGATTTTTTTTATGCTTTTTGAAAAGTATTAAATGTGATTTGTCTGCCCAGCTATAAGAATTTATGTTCTTATTGTGCAGGAATTATATCATGAGTTGCATGCTTTGGACAGATTTGAACAAGATTATCAGCAAAAGCTTGAGGAAGTAGAGTCCTTGCACCTCCCCAAAAAAGGTTTGGCATGGACAATTTTTTTTTTTGTCCAGTTCTCATGATTTTTAGATATGGTTCATTTTTATAGGTTTATATTTTTCTGATTGACCACCAATTTCTGAAGTGAGTTAATGATCTATTGCCATGAGATGTCTGGGTCATGGATTTTGTTAGTTCTGACTCTGATGTTGATGATGTGCTCTTATAGCAACTTGCCTTTGGTACAGCTCAGATGCAATATTAACATTAATTATACCTCAACTGTTAAAACGTGCTTCTTTTTTTTATTTATAATGAAGGCTGTGGAACTATCACTTCTGTCTTCTCATTGTTGGCTAGTTATCTTTTCTTCATTTTATCTTTCCCTTTGCCACTCTCCTTTATTCACCAATCATTTTTCTCATCTTTTCTTTATCGTTGTTCCTTATTACTGGTTGCAAGACATTCTTTGTTTCATGCCCAATATCTGCTTGAGACCTGCTAACCATGACAGAGGACTTTTAATATTAACCACCCCTTTTCTTTTTTTAATTGCAGGAGAGAGTCTCACAATTTTGCATAGCGAGCTTAAACAACAAAGAAAGCTGGTTAGGGGCTTGAAAAAGAAATCTCTATGGTCTAAGAATTTGGAGGAGGTACATGATATAACATCCCTAGAGCCACTAGTTACACCTTCATTTCTGGACACTTTATTGTGGGAGTGCATTTTTTATTTCATTTATCATATTTCTTGAACCCTTTGATGTTGCTACCAATAATTATTATTTTTTTTTCTATTTTTTACTTAGTACCTCCATTGATTTAATAAAAGTTCTATGTAGAAGATAGCATCAACATTAAATAACTTACTATTTAAGATGGAATCTGCTGTAGCTAATGGACATGTAGTTAGCATTAGTTCCTTGTGAATTTTAAATTATTTAAGATGGAAATGATTAATTCTAAATAGACAATTGTCTGTTGTGTAATTCGAACAGTTAAATTATTTTATAACTTTTGCATTGTACTATGCAGGTCATGGAGAAGTTTGTTGATATTGTAACCTACATACACCAAGCTATCATAGATGCGTTTGGAAACAATGGTATGATTTCATTTTCTCATGAAAGATTAGTAGATGTTAAATTATGAGCATAGCAACTCATTGCACGTTTATTCTGAAATCTGAAGGTTTTATTCAATGAAAAAAAAAATTCTTGTGCTTTTTGATGATAGGATCAATTGTCAAGCAAACATAAAAATTTGGTAAAGAATGTGAATTTCTTTTGTCTATATCATCCTGATCTTACTCACTTGTGGCTTGTGCACTATAACGACATGCAAAGCAGTTGTTGACAAGTTTTACCTCAAGCAATAAATACTTAACAGGATTGTTTCAACAAATGGCAGGTGTCAGATTGGATAGTAAGGAGCCCAAGATTCAAAGGCTAGGTGCAGCTGGTCTTGCATTGCACTATGCTAATGTCATCAACCAGATGGACAACATAGTGAGTTTAGCCTCTCTTCTCCTTTTATTTTCTTGTGTTCAGAACGCTTATTCTATGAAATTTTTATGAACCCAAATTCATGTGTTATTAGGCATCCCGTCCTGCCTCTGTACCTCCTAATACAAGGGACAATTTATATCAAGGATTGCCAAACTTTGTTAAGACATCTCTCCGTTCCCGACTGCAGATGCTTGACAATAAGGAAGAGGTATGTCTCAGTTATGGGACTTATTGTATACTTTTTTTTTTCTCTCATTTTGCTTTCTGTGGAAGTTGATGAAAATTGTTCTGTATCTTGCTTGTGCATGCAGCTCACAGTAACTCAAGTGAAAGCTGATATGGAAAAGACTCTTCATTGGCTGGTACCTCTGGCCACCAACACAACCAAGTAAGTTAATTGATGCTTTAATATTCTTTTATTCGAAGGTTGCCTTTGCTGTTTTTTTCATTCAATTTTTGTTGCGCTTGTCTACAGAGCACATCAAGGTTTCGGCTGGGTAGGAGAATGGGCAAATACTGGGTCAGTGGACATCTCTTTCCCCTCTTTATCGTGAATACCTTGGACATGAAAATGATGCAAAATTTGTGTCATGTTAATGATTTTTGATTGGCATTTGTTTTTTCTCACAGAAATGAATTCGGCAAGAATACAGCACAAAATAACCTGATCCGCCTGCAGACACTTTACCATGCCGATAAGCAGGAGACAGACATGTACATCCTAGAACTGGTGACATTACTTCATCGTTTGATAAACTTAGTACGAAACAGAGATCATGGCATCAAAACTGTGCCATTTCGTTCACCAACTCGTAAGGGCATGGTTTTCCAAACCAAGATGCAGAGAGTCTTATCTGTCAACCATGGTACTGCAACTTATAGCATTCAACTTTCTGAGGAAGATAGAGATTTGTTAGACAAGGTGTGTCGGAGGAGATTGGTTCCAGGAATAAGCAAGAGTCAGGAATTTTCGAAGAAGAAAGCAAAGATTTGGGCGTTGAGCAGGAGTACAGGAAACTCTCCAGCTATGGAGATTGGTTCAAAGAAAAACTTGCAACCACCAAATATGTTGGATGTTATGGATGGCTTGCACTCCATATGATAAGTTTCTTCATAACATTTTAATTCTAGGCATTTTGGCTTCCACTCTGATATATATATTTTTTCATGTATATTGATTCGTTAAATTCCCATTATACTGCATATAACACCAAGCTATATTGTATCTTTTTGTTACACCAGCAATATATGTATAATGATATATATATATATATATATATATATTACAAGGTGTATCAATTTCAGAAATTGGCAGTCATACAGTGGTTCGTTTAATTACCTAATTGTTATATAACTACAAATTTGAAATTGAACAAACTGAATTTTTCTGCCATTTTGATGATCCAAATCACCAAAATCTGGCAACAAATAATTTTTTCCTTTTGTCAACCATCAAACATTTAGTGGAATAATTTTTTTACCGTAAATTATACCGAGTTGGGTTTGGTAAACATTGCAAGACTGTAATATTGGGATCAGATTGGTGATAATGGGAGTGCCCGATTGTCGTAACTGGCAATGGGGCGGACACCCATCTCGCATAGCTTTTTGCGAGAGATGACCACTCATCACATCCCGTTTACTGCCATGAAGGATCATAGTCTTAACTGCATACTTTTCATTTCCTTATACCAAGCACGTCGACCCGCTCTCATTTTATTATCCGATGTGGGATAACTTTAGGCACCGTCAACACCAAATCATAGAATGATACAACCGCCTGCTCTTGAGTTCCAATAAGCACGCCATTGACTCATTATTGCTCCTTAAATAATAATAATAAAAAAACATAAACTTACTTTATCTGTGTTTTTTTTTTCTTCCAACTCGTTTATGAACATGAGTAGAACACATTAATGCACAATTCTTAAGAACTAATGTAATGAATTCCGAATTAATGCAATCGATAGCCTAAAGGAAGCGACCCATGGAAGCTGCTTTTCCACAAAAAATTACATTATCAGGAATTGGAGCTTCAACTCTTTCAGGAATACTTGAAGGTTCTCCTTCTCCAATACCTTTGACTCTTATGTAGAGTTGTTGTCCAAGGTAAGACTGAACCCCATCCTGTGATCTCAAATTCCACATTCCTTCATTATCCAACATCACCAATATTGCGGTCCATGACGACGGATACACCTACCCGCACAGGATCAATTATCATTGCTATTAAAGAACATAAAACTAGACAAAGTTTATCATTTACTGCAACATTAGAACAAACCTCAACTGTAGAACGACAAACAGCATCGACCATGTTGTATCTTGAGCTTTTGCTGCTATCCCATGTACCATAACCCATGCTGCAAATTTCCATTGAGCGAGATTATCAAATTGAAGAAAAGGGTACAGAAGATAGGGAAATTAAGAAGCAAGACTTACCCAACAACAAAGAAATTGTAGCCATCAAGATGCCAGGACTGCAAGTTCTCAGTAGGATTTTGGAAAACAATTTGGCGAAAATCCCCACTGATAAAGCTCAAAATATTTTTATCCTGTAAGAAAAAGAGTTGGCGGTTGTATGATCGATCGAGTAACAGGAACTGCAAAAGGGGATGTCCGGGCGTAACCACTCCGAAGCTTAAGTTAGTAACTTGGGAATAAGTGTTGCAAGGAGAGAGAGAGTCTCAAGAGTTCAATACCTTGTGTCATCGTATTTTTGGTTATTTATAGGAGATCTTTTGGAGAAGGAGTACTTGAGCGCCTTGGGGAGATAATAACCGTCAGTCAGAGTAGGTGAGCGGCGATGTGACTAGAAGTAGGTGGAGAGTGTAGGTGTTGGCTTGTGCCAGTGGACTGACAGGACAAGACGTCCCATCAGTTCGATCGGACATCACGCTTCCCTGTGTTATCTTTTAACTCACGCTACTCTTTCCTGTTAGCAGATTTGGACCGTCTCAAATACCGTTGGGCCAAAATGATTGGGCCTTTAAAGATGTAATTTCTGTGGTTATCACCCATGATTAGAAAAAATAACAGAAGTCCCTAATACTAGGATGCTTCCTTGTGCAGGCCTATCTGGAATGACACCAGACCTGAACACATTTCTGATCTGGAAATAGTCTGCGAGTTTCAATGGTGTGTTTGGCTGAATATACGAGATTCCATTAACAGTGCAAAAGATTTTGTTCCTGGCAGAAACGATGCCGTTCTCAAGTACCAGAGTATGCGATATATTGATGCTGCCATAGTGATAGGAACCTACTGTCAAGTCCCATCTGATTATACAACCAAAACAAATTATTGGGAAAGTTGTAATCCTTAAAGAATGGTCCTGGTGGTGGACCAGAAGGGTCATGTCTAGAGTTTGGGTAGCGAATGATACCAATACCAAAAAGTTGAGAGCTAGTAAAACGAGAACTAGCAACCATGTAGAAGGATCTGGGATTGGTCTGGTGATTTTGCTTTGCTGTGACTAGAACTGAGTATGATTGGCCAACATGAATGTCCAAACTACTGTATTCTTTCTTAATAGTGTAAGACCCTTCTGTCTCCACCAGCAACAGACGATGGTCCTCAATTCTGAAGTTTAAGGATGTTTTCAACCCCACGTTAGATATTCTTAGCCTGTATGTTGCAACTGTAATAACACAACATCAGTCTTATATATGTGGTTTTGCAGGAACAAAATGATAAGTGAATTTACCTGGTTTAAAATCAAAAACTGCCTGCCTAGGTCCAAGTCCATTGATCAGAATTCCATCAGGCAAGGGTAAGTTTTCCCCCTTATCAAGAGAAGCTCTCAGCTCCTGCGATGAACATAAAATTAATTTTGGAACAGATTCATCATCATAAAAATTAAGCAGAAGAACCAAAAATTAATGGGCAAAAGTAGTAAAGGATTTCAGCAAAAATACCCGGTGATGTGCATTATACCAATCTCCAATGAGGACATCAAAATCTTGATGAGGGTGTGGAAATGGAAGGGGATCGGAACAACATCAGTATTATAGACACGAATAGCACCATATCCACCCCCAGCTTTCTGCAGCAGAAGCGTTGGATAATAAAAGAAACTCCCAATCTGATCCTTAATTCCAAAACTGTAAGTCCAGTTCCTTCCTGGTTCTATGGGACAGTTGGTTCCTGCGACTCCATCTTGCCATGAGTTTCTCCTTAACTGCACCCCATGCCTGCATCCAATAACAATTATACCTATATATATTTCGAAAAAATAAATTAAACAAGAAAAGCTAGCTTAGGTGATAAAATAAAATAATTACCATGTCATCAAGAACGGTTCATTCAACTTGTTATATATGTAAATAGTGACAACATCGTTTGTTGTGGCATTCAACACTGGTCCTGGGAATTCATCATTTATCACGATCACCTCATACTACAAATTCAAGAAATAAATGATACGATTTTTGGAAATGAACTAAACAATGAAGTTACGTTAATCTATGTATATATAAATATATACCTGTTTACGAACACCAAGAGAATAACGATCAGAAAAACTGACAATCCATTCATAATAACGATGGGGGGGAATATGCATTTGCAGCCGACAGCAGTAGAGCACACAAGATGGAAAATGTTGATGCAGAGTTCAAATACTCCATTATTTCTTTTCCTCATATATTTTAATTCTGCGTTACTCATTCATGAATAAAAATATCGTCTCTTACCCTTCGTAAATATAAGAGAAATTTTATTAAAATTAAAAATTCAATGCAAAGAGAGTTGGATGGACAGTTTTATACAATTTCATTCTCTTTTAATCTCTCAAACTGTCCTTAATTTCAAAATTTATTAATTGGAATGGAATTCCTGATGATTCATACATGCAAAGAGATTTAGAGATTTTCTTTACTCTTTTTGATTTTTTATTTCAATAATAATTCAATGCATACCAGTATGTTAACCATCGAATCACGCATATTTCATAAATCTGACGGTGCAAAAACGCGCACCACATCACATATTTTGACTTTTTTTTGCAACAAATGAAGGCCAAAACCCCGTGTTAAGAAACAACTAAAAGAAAGAAAGAAACTATGCTAAAATCGCAGGAGTATCCTAATAAATATGCAAGATTTTTTCCCCTGTGTTTGATTACAACTCTTGTATAGAGGAAATATGAGAATAATTTTTTTTTATAAAATTCTTAAAAATATTTTTTTAAAAAAATTATATATGCATAATTTTTTTTAACGAAATAATTTAAAAATAATAAAAAAATGTCATATAACAATTAAAAAAAAAAAAGCTATAAGGATTATTACGCAATGCGACCCGGACCGTCAGTATTCAGAAAATAATGGCTCAAAATAGTAATCGAACCGAGCCAAGTTGGAAAGATCTCGATTTAGAGGGCCAAAGCCTGTTAACAATGCAACATAAGACCCCATCATCTGGATGGGCCGTGTTTAAGACCCAATTACATCAACAGTTTTTGTCCTAGGTTTTTTTTTTTTTTTTAACACGGGACTTGAAACTTAACAAATTTTTTATAAGAGTGAAAATCACAAAAATAATAATATTTTTCATAAAAGAGGTAGCTTTGGAGATTTTATCTTTGAGATCTATGAGTTAGAGTTTCGAGCCTATTGGATTATTGGATGAGGTGTTGCTTGATTGTAGTTTATCTCTTTATGAAGGCATGTACTTTATTTGATACGCTAGTGTATTTTTTATTTCTAAGCTACCAAAAGTATGTGCTTAAACAGTTTTGCTAGCGCAGTGTAGCAATTATGTTTTTAGCTATGATGATTTTTTTCGGTATAGATCATTTTGCATTTACTAAATATTGTAATTTAGAAAAAAAAATTAAAATAAAAATAAACTATATATATAGAGAGATTTTTTTTTAATTTTGTTAATTAAAGGGATAGAAAAAAAGTCAGACATACAGTTTCGCTATTTAATTTTAGCTGCAGCATTGAATAGATCGACAGACAGGAATATTTATCCATTTGTAATGAAAATTACAGTAATAAGAACACCGAAACGTCTCCTCATTGGATCTTGACTATTGGCAAAGGAGTATATATATTTTTCAAATATTATAAAACTTTAGCGGAAATTTCCATCACCATATTTGATACAAAATTAGGTTTACGAAATGATGTTTTAAGGTAGAAACTCCATTGCTAAAATGATTAAATTTTATAAGAAATTAGTTTTGGATTTATCTATAGGTATCTAAGGGTTAATTACATCCATGATAATTTAATTTTCACGCTTATAATTAAATAATAATAATAATAAAATAATTTATAATATAAAAATTATTAAAATTTTATTTTATTTTAATTAAAATAAAAATAATCGAAAAATTAATTTTTTATTATTAAAATATTATGTAAGCATGTCACGTCATCAGTGAGCTTTTAGAACACGCAATCAGCATTTCAGGTGACCTGGCTACATAGAGGAATTGACACGTTAACAAGTTACACGTTATGTCAACCTGTACAAAATGACAAAAAAGAATAAAGCTTTAGTGTTACAGCTAGCCTCCAATTCTTTTTTAACAAAATCGTCTTCTTCAACAGGTCTCATAAAGCCTAGCACCTGCTCAACTTCCCTTTCATATAAACTTACTTATTTCACTTCATCGCCATAATAATCTCCATTTTAACTCCACCTTCTCATTTTATTATCTTTTTTTTCCAACGTTGTATTGAAGATGGAAGAGTTTTCAGATGTTAATTTGAATGATATTCAATATCCCCTTTGCTTGTGTGGAAATCGAGCCGTGATGTAAATTGCTTGGACGAAGAGAAATTGGGGGAGGCGGTTCTTCGACTGCAAAATTCCTAAGGTAAGAATTTTCAGATTTAGAAGAATTTTTAAATGTTAATTTTTAGATCTCTTATTTCTTTATTATATATATATATATATATATATATTTTTTTTTTTTTTTTTTTTTTGCAGTAATTGCCTTTTTTATATTAACTCTTTATGAGTTCATTTTTCAGTTGCTTCATTCTTTCTGTGCATTTGAGGCTCCAGATTAATATAAACTGATTCAATTTTAATGGTCTACTATGAGAATCAGGAGAACTGAAATGGGTAGCATGCAGATGCAAAAGTTATTGTTTGAAACTTCTTTGAATGCCTAATCTCTATATTTATTTTAAGCACAAACAACAGCCTTATTCAAATTTCAAATACAAAAGTGAATGTTTTTCACTGTGTTCCCAATTATTACGTCTTTCGTTTTATCTAATTATTTTGTAGAGTTGCAAGGTGGTCTGGCTGTTTGCAGTGAAACCGAATCAACCATGTGGTTGAGTATCAGTCCAATGTACAGACACAAAGCAGTTTGGAGGTCCTTTTTCAAAATAAAAGTTCTTAGTACGAGTTTCAAGCACTTCAAATCTTAGCTAAAATGTTGAAGTCCAAACTCTTCCAAGGTGGAGTTGAGGCTTTCTTTTTAGGAGCTACCTGTTACATAGATTCTCCTCCAGGTGTAGTTTTACATGCTAAAATGTTATACATAAATGTACTTTAATTATATTAGAATTCATTTATTTGAAAGGATTCAATTCTCACTTCTGAGTGTATATGTCTTTATCTGCTGTGACAGTATTTCTCATAAATAGCTGGCATTCATCTGGTAATGGAATTGAACACCATAATATAATCTAATATTTCAGGTTGCTCTGCTTGCAATCTGCAGATCGATGGCAGTGCTTCAACAAATTTCTCGTAAAGTATTTCCTGATGTGTTGGTGGTGTTTTTTTTTTTGTTGAATCATGAAATAAAATTGCTTTAGCAATCAATGGCACATATTTATTATATTGTTAACAGTGTTGAAATAACAGTCTGTTGAAATAAAACCTGCATAAAGAAAATAAGATCTGCAGAGACCAATACATAAAGAAAATAACAGTCTGTTGAAATAAAACTTGCATAAAGAAAAAATGGCAAATTCATTGTTTTTATAATCACCAATACATCACAATATAATGACACAAATCATGATTCACTCTGGCTTGTTACAATAGCGTCTCCCTTGGACACCCTTGACTTCTTCCTTGGAGCATTCACCAGATTGATCACCCCACTTTGCTGGGTTGGCTGGGTGAACTGTGACAAAAGCAAATATAATTGAAATTAAAGAAATACTAATTACGTTTAGTAGTTAGAATTAAAAATTGGTACAAACTTACATTAAAATCCACACTGACTGGTACATCCACACCGATTGATACTTTATGTTGTATAGGAACATCAACCTCAGGAGCATAATTGACTTCAATATTTTCAAATTCCATAGAAGCTTGTGGTTCATCTTGTTTTCTTGAACTTTTACAAGCTACTGAATTCCCATGTCTTCTAGCATTATGCCCTTTTTGACCACACACCTTGCACACCATTTTGAAAAGTCCCTTTCTTGATATTTTCTGGGTTGTGTTTCTATCACTTCTCTCTTGATTTTCTTTCATCCTTTGCTGTTCAATTTCTTCAGCTTGCTTCTTTGTAGCTTTTGGCCTCCTACCCTTTTTCTTTTTCTTTGCTGCAGGTGGAATTAACAGACCTCCATCCTCCACATCTTGCCACATATCTTGTGGATTGGTAGGGTTGATGTAATAAGAGTAAACCTTGAGAAAATTTTCCTTGGTATAGTAATGGCTAACATAATTAATAGGATCTTCATTATTTGCAACAATAGCTGAAATGGCATGAGGGCAAGGCATGCTAGTTAACTCAAACCTCCTACATGAACATGTCCTTGCAGCAAGATCAACAATATATGGCCCTCCTAAGCCATTTACTGAAATCCTTGGACCACCAGAAAAGCAGCTTGATCCCTATATTTGTACAATTTTTTTATAATTTTAGGGCATATTTTGTCTGGCTGCCTCTCCATCCATTGTCTTTTCTTGTATAATTTCTTCATCAATTTTGACTTAATCATTTCTAGCATTGTAATAATTGGTCTATCTCTGGCATCTAATATGTACCTGAATAAAAGATCAATTTTTTTTTTCATAAGGAACATCAAGCAATTATAACTGAGGCGATGTAATCAAATTAAAGATTGTTTAAGAGCGTCTACCTGTTAAAAGCATTCACAAAGATTGTTTAAGAGCATATTGCATTTGCAATGTGGGCTAAACAAAGATCTTGTGCAACTGGCATATGGCCTGTCAGGATGCTCAAGCCAATTAAAGGCTTCATCATTTTCTGTTTTCAAATTTCCTATACACTTTTTAAATCTAACTTCATTACTGGCCCTTGTACAATTCCATAAAAGGTCTTTCAAAGCCTTTCCTTTGAACTTCTCTCTAAAATTTTGGTATATATGTCTCACACAATTTCTATGCTCAACCTCTAGAAATAAGTCTTGGATAGCATTTATCAATCCCTTAACGAAAAAAATCATAAAGTTCAACAAAAGCAAAAATATAAAATAAAAAATAAAATTGAATTAAATGCACAAGTAAAAAACAATAGAATTTAAATGAAATGTACCTTCTGTCTATCTGACATGAACACAATTTTGCTGCTATTTATAATCTCCAGGTCATATCCAAGGTTACATAGGAACCAACTCCAAGATTTTGTGCTTTCTAACTTCTGTTGTCACGGCATACGCAATTGGAAATATATAATCATTGGGGTCTATTCCAACAGCAGTAAGTAAATTTCCACCATAATTTTCCTTCAACCAACAACAATCTATGCCCACAAAGGTCTACATCCTCTCAAAAAAGCCTCTTTCAATGGCGCTAAACAAATATAAAATCCAACAAATTTACCATTATCCCTCCAAATATGGACTGTTGACCCAGGATTAATAGCTAACAAGTCAGCTCTATAAGAAAGGAGTTTAAGGTATTGAGATCTCTCATCCCTAAAAACCCATTGCTGTATTTTTTGCCCTCCATGCTTTCATTTTACTAATGGTATAACCAAGATCATCTCTAACAATGCCTACTATTCCATCTAAGCTCCAAGCAGGGTCAGCCTTAAACCTATTGAAGTACTTAGAGGCAATCCATTGGGAGGTCAAATAAAAATTTTCAAACAATTTGGGGCAAGTATGGCTGAAATTAGATGACTTGATTTCAACAGTTGAGTCCTCAGAACTAAACCTTGAAGCATATAACCTGAAAGGACATCCTGGGGTCTTACAAATACAAATCATTCTTTTTTTATCATTGGTTGGAAACCAAGTCCCAAATCTATTTTTAATTGACCAATTCCTACAAGCTTTCTTGAATTGAACTAAACTCCTAAAATTCATGCCATGTAATAACACAGGATTTCGCATGTGCTTCTCTTCATTGAATTCCGGATATTTAACTCTAACCCCATTTACTTCCTCATCTGAATCTTCAAAACCAGATTCCAACTCTTCAGACTCAGCATATTCAGAGCTAATATCATCATCAACATGCTCAATATGGACATGTCTAGTAGGCTGCCTACTTGAACTGGTAGCATTGATTGGCCTACCTTTTGGGTTTTTACCTTCAGTATTTCTATCCTTTTGTTGTGCTATCTCCTCTTGATAGTCATGGTCTCCTTCAGCAATATTATAATCAAGGTCTACAAATATTTCATGCTCAACATCCTGGTCAGGTTCAACCCCATCAACTCTAACACCATCATCCCCTATATTTTCATTACCATTAGCTTTAGCACCATCATCCCTTATAGTTTCATCACCATTAGCTCTAACACCATCATCAAGTGAAAACTCATCATCACCTACATCAGACTCATAACCCGCTGACTCATCAAAACTATTATAATATGGTTCATAATTACTTGATAGTTAGGAAACTTCAATACAAATATCATATATAAATTATAAAATACAACAAATCACAAGTCAAACCCTTTAATATTTTACATGCCAACTATATTAAAATAGTTTGATGTATAATAAAATACTTCCAGCAAGTTCTAGTACAAAAATCCTAAATAACTTATTAAATACAACCAATCCTAACTACAATATTTCATATTCTTCATGCATATACTTCCACACAGTTAATTCCGAAATCCTAGAACTTTATTTGATTATTTTCATTAATCAAATATAAAAAAAAATGCATAATGGAATAATAAACAATGGAATACTAAACCTCAGATGTGTAAACACCCAAAAAAAACAAAAATTACCGTATTGTGGACCCTTTTCTTCAGAGATTCTCTTTTGAATTGGGTGGACCATGGTTGCTTTGATTCTCTTTCACCAAGCCCCACTAGTCTCTTTAGAAGTGAAATTATCTTTAAAATATATATATGTGTGTGTATATAGGCATCAAATTTCTGCAATCCAAACCTTAATCCTATTATTTCATCTTCCTCTGATATTCTTAATTTGTTTAACTCCAACCTCTCAAGGAATTAGAGTGACAGCAGATGAGAATGAGAGAGAAAATAGGAATAGATATATTAGGGTTAATTTAATATTTGTTTTTTTTTTGTCTTTTTTGTACAGGTTGACATGACATGTAACTTGATGATGTGTCAATTCCTCCATGTAGGTGAGCCACATGAAATGCTGACTGGACATGTTCTAGAAGCTCACTGATAATGTGACATTTTGGTGATGAAAAATTAATTTTTCGATCATTTTTACTTTAATTAAAATAAAATAAAATAAAATTTTAATAATTTTTATATTATAAATTATTTTATTTTAATTAAATAATCATGGATGTAATTAATCGGGTATCTAGCTATGAATTGTGGATCCACAGCTACAGAATAAAAAAATCTGTTACTATTTGGGGCTAAAGCTCTGCAGCATCGTATTCCATCGCTAAAAAACCATATTTTTTTTAAAAGTGTTTCCTGACCCTTGCAAATTGAGTTTGCATCGAACTATGGATGCTAATTAATATATTCAGTTTTGTGTTGTTTTAGCAAGGCCTCGAATTTATTAATCAAATTAATTAATTCATCAGCTACAGTGTTAAAGTAGACAGTTGCCTGACATCATATGCTGAATGCTGGGGCATACGCACGGTGTTGAACCCAAGCACAAAAACAAAAACAAAAACAAAAGGAAACGAATCGCCCGAACCGAGGCAATATTCTGTAACGCAAGAATTAGACTCTATACAATTAATTTCATTTTATCAAACCGAGAAGCTTAAACCCCATTTTACTATAAATACTATTGGTTTTTTCCCCTTATTATTTCCTATGTTTATGGTTTATGTCGGTACGTAGACCTTTTTATGTTGGCTTGGTGTCTACTACACCTTAGCATGTAATTTCTCTATTTTTTTATTAGTTATTTTTATTATTTACGCTATAATTAATAAATAATAAATAAATTTAAATTTATTATTAAATTACATAATTAAAAATAAATTATCAAATTTGATTAGTTCTAATTTTATTAAAAATAAATAAATTAAATTATATTAAAAATTTAAAAATGATATATAAATAAAATTTGAATTTTAATCAAAAGTTATAGGTAAAAAAAACAGAGAAAATATACAATAGAATGCCCATCCAACTTTCTCGGTAAGTAGCAAATATCGAAGTATATACATTTATTAACGTATTAAATTATTTGTATGTTATATATTTTATAATTTTTTATAATATGACATTCTATTGGTTTCATGATTTTTGTTCATTTTTATTTTTTAATTCTATTTAATTTTATCCTATTAATTGCAAATTATATTTTTCTATGCTATACTATTAATCATAATTTTTATAGTTTCAAAAATATATAATTATTTTATATTTAAAAAGAGTATAATAGAAAAGTCATAATGAAAAATATTTTCCTTAGTTATAATATCTACAATTTCTTAATTTGTATCCAAAATAAAAGTGAATATTAAAATTATTTTCTCATTAAGTATTTTTATTGGGCTGATTTGGAACCGACTATTTCAATCCATCTTTTACTTATGTGGATTTATATCGAATTTAAATTAAAAAAATATTTAAAAGTCTAGTTAGTTTATCAGAACGCATATCAACTCACCCATGCCCTTAGTGCCCACTTATTAATTAGACAATAACAAATTGTCAATCTCTTGTCTTATATATATATATATATTGTCAATCTAATAGTATACTAATTACTTAATATATATATATAATAGGGTTATGGTAAGTGGGATCAGTGTATAACTAATCTACATGCAGCAGATGCAACATTTATTCCTCATACACCTAATCAGGAAGAGTGTATTGACACCTGGAAAAATTAAACGTCATACTCCCATTTAAATACATTTCGGGTTGTGTAAAAAAAAATGATTGATATTTTTTAAGACTTAAATCCCTAATACTTTATATTTGACAGTATATTTTATAATTTAATTAAATATTTGTTTCTATCTATTCTGATTAATTTATAATTTATTAATTCATAATTCACAGATACATAGCGTGACTCGTAATATAAAATATTCAACCTTGACAGTAAAAATATAGAAAGAAGAATAAAAAATACACGACCGACTTATTGTCTTATTTAACAGAAAGCGCCACCGACCCTTTTACCATAGACAGACACGTGTCCGTCTGCCGGCCTCGTTCCCTGGTTTGCTCCCCACGTGAATATCAGCTTGAAAACCATGGGCGCCCCCCTATAATTATTGCTTCCTAATTCCCTTCAGGGATCTTAAATTGAAGGATATGGCCATATATACGAGGGCGGTATCCCGTGTAACGGTAGCCCCCTCTAATTTTCTTTTAAAAAAATTATTCACATGTAAATAATTATAAAAAAATTAACTTTCGCCTTCAAATTCAAGCCTAATAATTCTTTTAACTCATGAACTTTAGTTCTTTTTTTTTTTTAATTGCTTCATCATCTTGTAAAAACAATAAATTATATTTAAATTCAATTCAATTCTATTTTTCTGAAAGAAAAAAGTAAATTTTATTCTAAAATTTTTGGAGCAGTCCATTCTATTGGGAAGGATTTGTTGGAATTTGGTATTGTAGTATAAGATTTGCAAGACCTTCGTTAAAGAAACAATATTTATTCTCTCTCTCTCTCTCTCTCTCTATACGCAGACTGATGAGGTGGCAAGCTTTCGTTGGCCTTTTTTTTTTTCCTCGAAAGAAACCAGCTGAGCTAATAACAGAAACTTTTAAACTAACGATGAAATCACCAACTAATAACAGAAGTAAATAAATAAATATCTGTTTCTAGTTCTACGATTCCTTCTAGAGCATATTTCTTCCTTCCTGATGCCCTTGAGTTCCTTTGAAAAAAAAAAAAAGAAAAGAAAGAAAAAAAAAAGGCATTAAGTTGATCAGGAATTTAGTTAGCAAATTAGTTTATTCATTATTTTTAATTCCAATTAAATCTCTGGAATTAGAAGTTTTTATTTTTTTTATTTTATTTTGTGAAGAATAGTTTAGCTTTAGTTATTTCTTAAAAATTGATCTCTATTAGAATGGGGAAAAAGTTTTAAATTTAATATATCATGTATTTTAATTTATGTTTTCTCTTTATATATGATTAAGTACTGGGAATTCTCTCGCGATAGAAGTGGCTAATAATCTCATTAGAAATTATCCGACCTCCGTCTTATAATATCTATCATTCTAAATGAATTTTTTGTTTTAAAATATTTTAATAATAAAATGTTCAAGTGAGCATTAATTTTTTTTTTCAAATTTACTATTCTTTTAATTTTGAAATTTTCTTCTTTTCTATCCATTATCCATCATAATAATTAATTGGTAAGCAATGAAAGAGAAAATAGCATTTTTGTCAAATTATTGAAAATTTGTTACTCCCACAATACGTTATTTTCAAGTGATGATGTCAGAAAGACTTTTTTTTTTAACATAAATTAAATTTGAATGATTTTAATTTTTTAAATTGAAGATATAAAAACTTTGTTGTTATTTATGAATGTTTATTTTCGCAAAATATCTAAAATAAGACTATTAATTAGTTTGATGGGCTTGAATGCATAAACTTTTAGCCACAAGTATATGTGAGAATCTTTAACGATAAAAATGAATCATGAGTTTCCTGGCAGTAGTCTAGCGACACGTATGCACTGAGTCATTTAATTATGAGGACCACTGATCACATCTTCGCCCTTATCCTTTTGTTTGTGGATCCGCGAACATGGACTATCCATGGTTGGCGTTAATTTTCATTTTCCTTAAAAAAAAAGCAGAAATAATTGAAAAGTCGGATGAAAATCTTCGGAAACATAAATATTAGAGGGTTCATTGGCACAACTAATTGTAGAATTTGTGTATTTTCTTTTTCAATTCAATCATATTATAAAATTGAAACAAATAAGAACGGAATTTAAAAATCTCTTTCAATTTCTTTTCATTATATTGGACATGCATTAATTGATTAATTACGATGCAATGTACTAATATTATAAATTATTTATTTCGTTTTAAATGATCATTTTCATTTTAATATGAGAATTAAAAATAATTAAAAATGTTGATTTTATAAAATAATATTAGCAATTATCCAAATCATCTTTTTTTAATTTTAAGTATACCATAGGGGTGTGCAAAATCAAACCGAATAAATTTTGGTTCGATTTGTTCATTTTTTGTTTGTTCGGTTTTGAACCGAAATATAAAATCGATTTAATCGGATCGGTTCAATTTCTGAAATTAAAAAATTGAAGGAACTGAACTGACCAAATTTTTTAAATATATATATTTTATAGTATTATTATATCTAAATGGACATTCTAGCTTAGTGGTCGAGTGAGACACACTTGAGACCATTAGGTTTTAAGTTCAAATCTTAACATGTGCATATTTTTTATTTTTTTATTTTTTTAATTTATTTTTTTAAGTGAATTAGAATATAAATATAAATTTTTAATTTATTAAATTGAGTAGTAGAATCAATTTTTTTACTTTAATTTTTTTACAAGTAAATTAAAATTAAATTTTAGAATTGAATTAAAATATAAATTTAAATTCTTAATTTATTAAATTAAGTAGTACAATATTAATTTTAGAAGTGAATTAAAATATTAATCTAGAAATTAATACTCCTTTAATTCCAAAATAATAGTTAACATTACATTTATTTAAGGTTTTTATAGTTTTATAACATATTTTTTTTCACTATTTACATATTTTATCATTTTTTCATGATATTAAGTAGTAGTAGCATTAACAGTGCTCCTTTTGGAAATGAAAACTTCATTTTAATTAAAATAAAAAAAAGATTATGATTTTTTCATAATAATTATTGATTTGCATCATAATTGAATTCAACTTATTTATAATTTGTAAAATTTTATTCAATTTTTAACCCATTAGGATGTAACCTTTCATGACCAAACGGATTAAGAATTTATAATGGCTATAGGTTCAACAATTAATTTATAGCTGTCAATTGAATTAATGTTTGCTGTTATTGTGAGAAGTTAATTATTCTCCACATATATTTCCTAAATCAGAATTTCTTCAATGTCACGCACAATAATATATTTGTGTTTTTTTTTCTTTTTTTATTTCCTTTAATTGTTTTATTTAATTTTTTGGTGGTTATCTCTGGTCTTATTCTTCACCATCCATCTAGAATCCATACTTTGGAAAGACGAATACGAATTACACTTCAATATTAGCTGTATATATCTTTGCTCGACCGGAGAGGAAAAGAAATAAAATGGAAAATAGATTATAATAATAAGAAAATATATGGATAGAATGTAATAAATGAATATTAAAATTAGAAAAATCAAATCCGTGGAATCATAGTTCTTCATTGTTTCATGAAAATTAATATGCTTATTCGCTTATTATTATTATTATTATTATTATTATTATTATTATTATTATTATTATTATTATTATTATCTTTTTAAAATTAAAAAGAAAAAAGTACTCGATAACACTTTTTTCTATTTAAAATAAGTAATCTACACGTTTCATTTGTGAAATCGTATCTTTGGGAAACAATATTTTAATGAGTAAAACTAGATTTTAAGTTTGAAGATTCCAAAATGGTTCCATTGAAATGATAACTTTAAGAAAATTAAACTTCTTGATATGAATCAGTTCATTAATTAATTAAACCCAGCAAAAAGACAACAATAGCTCTATGCAATAAATATATTAGGTATATCCCATTCGGATGTGTTTCATATTTCACTTTAACATTAAAACTTTTAATATGATATATTAAGAAATTATCAATTTTATAAATAATAAATATAAGTTTTATGATATTATTTTTTTATGATAATGATAGTCTCAATATGCCGATATTTATTGAAGAATAAAGTAATGAAAGGCTATTTCAAATATGTATAATTTTTTTATTGAAGATTTTTGAATGTATTTTTTAAAATATTATTTTGGTAGTATATTTTTTAATATAATTTTGATTAGTATTTATTATAGACATAATATAGTAAATTTATGTATATATTTTAATTTTAGTTATTTAAAATGAATTTATTTTGTTGAATATAAATTAATTTAATTTATGGACCCATATAGGTTAAAAATCCAATAACAAATAAGCCCATATTGATTCATAACCGATTGAACCGATCGAAATTATTTTGGTTTGTTCGATTTTCGGTTCTATAAAGTTCGATTTCGGTTCGATTCTTATATTTTATGAAGTTCAGCTTTTCGGTTGAATTGGTTCGGTCTAAAACCGAATCAACCATTTGCTCATCCCTAGTATACCATTTAATTTGTATACAATAAAATATAAATTTATCAATCTATTAAATGTAATACTGCATAATAAATAGAAGTAAATATTATATTAGATACGCATTAATTGGTTAATTACAATGCAATATACTAATATTAAGTATTACTCATTCTGTCCCCATTTAAGGGATTACTTTCATTTTAATACGAAAAAAATAATTAAAAATTTTTATTTCATAAAAAATATTGGTAATTGACTAATTTATCATTTTTTTTCTAGTTTCAAATATATCATTTAACTTTTATACAATAAAATCTAAACTTATTATTTTCTTAAATACATTGTTATATAATAAATAGGGATAGATATGTAAATTTATTCTCAAATTTTTATAAAAATATTTAAAATAAAATAGAAAAAGTGACCCCAGTCATTTTTAGGATAAAATTTATCCTATAATTATACATCTGGCTCAAATTTGACACAAAACTAATAAAATTGTAAGTAAATAAATAGAAATACATATATTAGTTTATTAAATGACCTAAACTTACTTACCACATAAATACTGTAAATTGTTATTCTGCTTCAATTCTCAAAAAAATGTTAAAATTTTCTGTCATTATATAATTTTTTAACATAATTTTAACCATTTTAATTGTTAAATAAAGATATTAATTTTTACTCTACATATGGCAAATTTATATAGTTTTTATTAATTTTTATTTAATTATTTTAAATCTATTATTTTTACTAATAAATTTGAGTAGTATACAATAGAGGGCGGTTTCATCCACAGATATTTTGATTTGAGAGTAAAAGATTATTTGAGCAGATATTTGGAGTCTAAATGGCAAAACGTCATCGCTGAGTCAGCATAGGGAGTTGGCGGGCGTAGTTGTGGGGATATTGTGTGCTCAGCTGTTTTTGCGGTTTTTGTAAATCTGACGTATATTTGACGCGTTTCCGTTTGGAATTAACAGGAAGATTGGGCTAAGGTTTTAAATGTTTCTGTCTTATTGTACAAATGTTCTAGATACTTTCATTTCCCATTAATTATTTCGATCCTTCTTTTTCTTTCTTCCATTTTTCTCACGTACTCTTACAGCTCACGCCTTGCTATCTTCGGCTTTGTTTCCTTTTAAATAAAAAAAAAAAAAGCAAATTGCTAATAGAAATTCAAGTCTGAACATGATTAAACTGAGAGATATCATTAAATGGCATGGCTATTGTCGTTCTTGTTCTTAATTGTGATTTTGAATGAGATTCCATTTATTTAACGAGTAAATGGCGCAATTGATGATTTGATAATCCAAAATAATGATTTATTTGCTTACGAGTTGGCTTCCTACATGAATATTTATTTATCTTTAATGTTATTAATAATACATCTAGTAATTGATATTATGCCACAAACTGAACCTTGCAATTATTACCTGAAATTTTACCATCACCTCTATTTATTTATAAGAAAAAAAAGTGCAGATAAAACTGTAAATTTTATTTCATAACTTGCATTGCAAATCAGGATTGTTGGTATAATTGATTATGGGTAGAATTTGGAATTTATAAAATTCATTTTGAAATTTTATATTCAAATTTTATTGTACTCAGTATTATGAAAAACTATACTATAGCATGAATAATTAATTCATCCATCTCATATTTTTTATCTACTTTCTTTTTTAACACATATTAAAAAATTATAATTTTTTTTATTTAAAACACACTTTTTTACTATAATTTTCATATTATACATATCCTAATAAAGAAAGAGTAATTAATTATTATTAAAATTATAAAAATCATAATTAATATATATTATGAGAAATATAAAAACGTAATTAATAAAATATAATATAATAATAAGTTATAAATTGATTATAATGTAGAAAAATGAATAATATTTCAAAACAGATTAAAAAAATAATATGGTCAAAAGTTGTACAGCGGAGAGAGAAAAATAAAGTTCCTTTGAATTAAATTTGAATAGTTGGATATTATTACTAGTAAGCAGGACTACGCTACTAAGACACGTAAGCAAAGCTCCCGTAGAGAAGCATCCAAAAGATTCCTTGTTTCACAGTTTTCAAGGGTCAGTTTTGCCGAGTTGTCAGGAACGGATTCTCTAACGCCGACGGTTCGCTGAGTCAGCGTACGACCAATCTGAGTTTTCCAAATGGATAAGCCCCTCTACCCTTTAACCAATCCTCACTAACCCTGGTTAAACCAATCCCTCACCTTCCTATAAATCACAACTCACCCTTCACCCAACCCATCACATCTTCTTCAATTTCTGAATTTGTCAATTTGAACAATCAAACATGGCTTCCATTTCTTCTCTTTCATCTCTCAGCTCTTCCTCCGCTCATTTCGCCGGCCTAAAATTGCCTTCCGATGGCCCCCATTCCTTCCCCTCTCGCGTCAGCTTCCGTCCTCTAAGCGTCTCCTGCTCTTGCGCCACCACAGCCGAGAGAACAGCCTCCCGCATTGTGAATCCGGGATCGTTCTACGAAGTTTTAGGGATTCAGAAGGGCGCCACGAGTGGAGAGATCAAAGCTGCGTATCGGAAACTAGCGAGAGTCTTGCATCCTGATGTCGCTGCTGAAGGTCAAAGGGAAAACAGAGCCTACGAGTTTATAAAAATACACGAAGCTTATGAAACTCTTTCCGATCCAGAGAAACGGGCGGATTATGACCGCTCACTTTACCGGAGAGGACGGCCGATGAGTTCTCCGTTTATGACGTCGGCGACTGCAGCCACGGTGGCGAGTTACGCAACTTCTGGATTCTCTGGATTTACAAGGCGGAGATGGGAAACCGATCAGTGCTGGTAGAGGAATTGGCGATATTTATTAGGTTAGAATAATTGAAGAAACAGATATTTGGATTACAATTAACTGCATTTCTGGTTGTAAATATAGTAGATATTTGGGTCCAAACAACTGTTGTATTATGAAAACAGGCGGCATTTTTACAAGCCTGTTTGAATTAATTAGAAAAGCCCTTTTTTAACGGGGATTTTATTCAAATTGAGAGGCATCTGTTTCTTTGTGCTGTGAGTAATTCAACTTCTAGCAATTATCGTTAGAGATGAAATTGGTCGTGAGAAATTCAGATAATTAATTAATTAATGTGCTTTGATCTTTTGATATTAAGCTCTGTATGAGCTGTAAATTGAAGGGGATTCATTTGGAAGTAAATTGGCAACAAGGGGAGAAGAACAATACATAAATTTGGTTCAGTAATTGGAAATGATATCGCCAGAAGGATACCTAAAGCTCAAAGCAACAACATCCACAATTTTGATAGCCTTAGATGACCATATTATGAAAGGGCTGAGATGGAAAGTCTGTGCATCCCCTTTTGCCATTATCTGGGATGGGGCAGTAAAGGCAATCCCATCTTATCCATTAAAATCAACGTCAAATAAATTGTATAGTCATGTATTTGATCTGGACCACAGTTGATGGGTTTGATAATAACCGGATCCCCTAATGTTCGAATAGAATCTGAGCTCCTGTTTCAGTAATGGCCTACGTTACCTTAGCTCCACCAAGTAGGCTCTCTAACTTCATTTACCGGACTGCTAGACAGTCAACAGGGTTAATTTAAAGAGCGGAAAGGTTACTGTTTAGATCCTTCCCTCTGGCTCTGGGGGTCTCATAGTCATAACCAAATATCAAAGTCCTATAGTTAGTGGCTTTTGGGCAAGCCCTTTTTTCTGGCCCACGGAAGTTGGCCCAACGAGGCTAATTTAGTATATTATCATAATCTCTCAGCCAGGCAAAAGAGCTCAAATAAAGTTTAAAATTGCTTGATCCAAATGAGAGTGAATAATAAAAGAAACATCTTTGAATGGAGAGAAGACAAGTGAAGATTTCATAATCGATACCAAAAGATACGTAGAATTATCACAATGGAATCTGTAAACATCTCCAACCAAACTATAACCACCAAAATCTCACTGCATTTTTTGTCCTTCAATTCTTATCCACTCACTCTATAATCCGCTCAAACAATTCTGTCCTTCTCCCTTTATTTCTTTTCCTCTCTTCCTCCTTCGCAGTCTTACTCTCTTCTGTCTCTCACCATACAATGGCTGCCACTGTAAATGCTGCAGTTTCTCTACCAACCACCAAATCATCTTCCCTTCCCGCAAGAATTTCTAACATAACCACAGAAAGAATCAGCTTCAACAAGGTAACATTAATTTTACCAACTTAAATTTTAATACTATGAAATACATAAGTTGTCTTTTTCAACTACTGTAGGGTTTGTTGTCCTCGAGAAATGTGTATGTCGGAGGGAAAACTGTTTCTATAAGAGCTCAGGTGACCACAGAGGCTCCTGCTAAAGTAGCCAAGGTGTCAAAGAAAGATGATGAAGGTATAGTTGTGAACAAGTTCAAGCCCAAGGATCCCTTCACTGGCACTTGTCTTCTCAACACCAAGATTACAGCTGATGATGCGCCTGGTGAGACCTGGCACATGGTCTTCAGTACTGAGGGTGAGGATCTTTTATGTTGAACTTTATGGTTGGAAATTTGGGTTTATGATTTTGAAGTCGGATTTATTGTCTAGGGGAAGAGCCTTACAGAGAAGGGCAATCCATCGGTGTCATCCCTGATGGCATTGACAGGAATGGGAAACCCCACAAGCTCAGATTATATTCTATTGCCAGTAGTGCTCTGGGAGACTTTGGAAACTCCAAAACAGTAAGAAATTGTTAATTCGGTTTCAATTTTCTATTTTCTTGTTGAATTAATCGTGGTCAGCCTGTTCTTTGTAGGTCTCTTAGTGTGTAAAAAGGCTTGTGTATACCAATGATCAAGGAGAGATCGTGAAAGGAGTCTGCTCAAATTTTCTGTGTAAGGATTTAAATAAATCTTAATTCTTTGTGCACGTATGCAATTGTGCATTACCAATGTTGTTTTGTAATTTAGGTGACTTGAAGCCTGGGGCTGATGTTAAGATCACAGGACCTATAGGAAAAGAAATGCTGATGCCAAAAGATCCAATTGCCACAATCATTATGGTATCTCTTATTTAGCTTCGTAACTCTCTCGATCCACATTTTGTTTAGCCTTTAACTATGTCTGGTTTTTGTATTGCAGCTTGCAACTGGAACTGGAATTGCCCCATTTCGCTCATTCTTGTGGAAGATGTTCTTCGAGAAGCACGAAGAGTACAAGGTATTTGAAACTACCCATTAAAATACCATCACATTTCATAATTCTGTAATGCCAAATTCAAGATTTTAAATGCAAAATGATGCAGTTTAATGGGTTGGCATGGCTCTTCTTGGGTGTCCCTACCACCAACTCCTTGCTATACAACGAGGCAAGTTTTACTTTTGGTAATTTAATCTATGAATCTATGAATTACATGAGCTGTCCTGCTCCATAAAAAAACAAGAGTTCGACAAAATGAAGGAGAAGGCCCCAGAAAACTTCAGGGTCGATTACGCAATAAGCAGAGAACAAACAAATGAGAAGGGTGAGAAAATGTACATTCAGACCAGAATGGCACAATATGCAGAAGAATTATGGGAACTGCTGAAGAAGGACAACACGTATGTCTATATGTGTGGACTCAAAGGAATGGAGAAAGGGATTGATGAGATTATGGTCTCATTGGCAGCTAACGATGGTAAACTTTTATAACCACTGAATTGGGTAAGCACACATTTGTTTCAAGCATTTCTGATCAATCTTTTCCATTTCAGGCATTGATTGGATAGAATACAAGAGACAATTGAAGAAGAGCGAGCAATGGAATGTTGAAGTCTATTGATTTTGGTTTTTGGAGCCATTACTCATTAACTTGCTGAAGATCTCCTTATTTTACCGATTTCTGGACGACGTCGATATGTAAAATTCTGTGTGCATTCTTTTTTCATTTATATATATTTTTTCTTCTCACCGTGAAGCAACTTTATCAGAGCACTCAGTGCCAGAGTCTTGTGTGTAACCAAGATTTCATGCAAAATAATTCGGTGAAAATACAAAATGAGCTGTTATAAATTGTTTGATTTGAAGGTAATTTTTTTAAGGAAAAAAAAAAAAAAGGACTAGATCCCACGAAAACAAAACTTTATTTTGTCCTATCTTTGATTCACGAATTTAAAGGGTCAATTTCATCCATGGTCACTGAACTTAGGCCATATTATCCAAAAGTAACTGACTTATTTTTTCTAACATAAATGTCACTGAACTTAGTACCTTTTTTCATAAAAGTCATGTTCACCGGTTTCCGGCGACGATCTTGGCCGGAATGCTGACGTGGCATGCCACGTCAGCAGTCCTTTGTCGGAATGATGACGTGGCACGCCACGTCATCCGCCACGTCAGCAACCCTTGCCGAAATGATGACGTGGCACGCCACGTCATCCGCCACGTCACGTGAAGATGCCACGTCAGCCGCCATGTCACCTGTTGAAATAAACAAATGAGAAAATGACACATGTCAACCCATTTGCCTTAACCAAATCCAAATTGGGTCATCCATCCAAATTGGGTCTTGCTAAGGTAATGGGCCTCCAACCTTATAAACCCATGCCACTCCCTTTCTCTTTCCAATGTGGGATATGGGAAGTTTGAGAACATGATATTTTCATGGTTTTTCTAGCTTTTTTAACCATTGAATCCATCACATTTTCATAATTTTTTTTGCTTTAACCATTTCTAATTCTTTCATGGGATGTGTATGTGATGGTTAAAGCCAAAAAAACCATGAAAATGTGATGGATTCAATGGTTAAAAAAGTAAGAAAAACCATGAAAAAAGAATAATCTTCTCAAACTTTATTTTTTCATGGTTTTTCTTGCTTTCTTAACCATTGAATCCATCACATTTTTATAATTTTTTTGGCTTTAACCATCACATACACATCCCATGAAAGAATTAGAAATGGTTAAAGCAAAAAAAATTATGAAAATGTGATGGATTCAATGGTTAAAAAAGCTAGAAAAACCATGAAAATATCATGTTCTCAAACTTCCCATATCCCACATTGGAAAGAGAAAGGGAGTGGCATGGGTTTATAAGGTTGGAGGCCCATTACCTTAGCAAGACCCAATTTGGATGGATGACCCAATTTGGATTTGGTTAAGGCAAATGGGTTGACATGTGTCATTTTCTCATTTGTTTATTTCAACAGGTGACATGGCGGCTGACGTGGCATCTTCACGTGACGTGGCGGATGACGTGGCGTGCCACGTCATCATTTCGGCAAGGGTTGCTGACGTGGCGGATGACGTGGCGGCCACGTCATCATTCCGACAAAGGACTGCTGACGTGGCATGCCACGTCAGCATTCCGGTCAAGATCGTCGCCGGAAACCGGTGAACATGACTTTTATGAAAAAAGGTACTAAGTTCAGTGACATTTATATTAGAAAAAATAAGTCAGTTACTTTTGGGTAATATGGCCTAAGTTCAGTGACCATGGGTGAAATTGACCCCGAATTTAAATAAGCGAAAAATATGTAATGCAATACTTCATTTAAAAAGAAGTATTTAAAAATCTATTTGAGTGCGAGTCAATAATAATTTTTGTCATTCACAAAAGTCATGGCAAATCACTTGTTAATTAATGAAATTTGCTTTAATTATTTGATTCCTCTCGATAAACCACAAATTAAATTCCCTCCAACCAAACAGAGGTCAAAGGCTATGTCTGGCAGAGTAATTTATATCTTTATATTTAAAAATCAAAGGAAAAATTTTGAACCTATTCATTTATAGAAAAGTGATCTAGTTTTTCAAAAAAAAATTTCATAGAAAACATAAAATAAAAATTATATTTATTTTGGTCAATTTTTTAAAATAGATAATAGAAAATAATTTTTTTAGTTTTTCAAAATAAAGAATAAATTAAAAAACTAATAAAAAATATTTTTAAATAATCTTAACACACACCCACACAAATATACATATATATACATGTATATGTATGTTTTTGTATGTGCATACATATATAAGTATATACATATATATATAGTACATGTATACATATACATGCATATATATGTTTTTGTATGTGCATACATATATAAGTATATACATATATATATATATATATAGTACATGTATACATACATACATATATATGGATATGTATATATATGCATGTACATACATATACATAAATATACATATATATATATGTGTGTATATATATGTTCATGCATGCATACATATATATGTATGTATGTATGTATCTCTGTATATACATATATAGTTACGCACATATATACATATACATACATATATGTATATACATATGCACATATATACACATAAATATACATATATATGTATATACACACGGACACATATATATACAAAAAAATGAATATTTCAGTTTTTTATTTATTAATAAATGAACACTTTTTTTAAATTTTTTACAGTATATAAATTTACTAAGAAAATAGAAAATAAAAAAATAAAAAACTATTTTTCGTACGTAAATGAACCCTTTGTTTTTTTTTCGGAAAAAATCAACCGAATTCTTCCGGATGTAAATCGGGCTTATACCCACCCGGTAGGAATTCGGAGGCCCGGCCCAAATCCGAGTTCTAACATAACTAATTTTCATTTTTCAGTTCCTGCGTGGAAAGAGAACTAAGCAGAGTGGCAATGGCAAGGCTGATGCGCCCACTTAGGCAATGGCCGTTGTTGCATCACCAGTGCTTCTCTCAGCGTGCATTTCACCATATTCTATCTCCATCGTTACTGTTATCATCCTCAATACCTACTTCTCACTCTCGCGCTTTCTCTACGGTTTGCTCTTCTAATCGTAACATCCATTATCCATCACGCGCTATCAGAGTACCCAATACTCCAACTCCGGTCGACCTCGAAGTAGCAGATGGAAATGACACTGACTCAGATTCCGGTTCGAAGAAGAGCCGCAACCAAAAGAAGCGTGAGGCTAAACGCGCTGTTAGTTGGGGCATGGAGCTGGCTTGCTTCTGCCCCTCTCAGATCAAACGCATAATCAGGTAACACCTATATATTTTTTTTTTCTTTCTTGAAAATAATCTCCCAGTTTTTAGAGAATTACACTTCTTAAGGATTTTTTTTCTTTTTAACCTGCTAATGGATATGTTTGCCTGTGATTAGAGTGGCCTCACTTGAGCGAGAAGTGTACGAGGCTATAATGCTAGTTAAGGTGCTTTCGTTATTGCCAACAAGCTCTAGCTTTTTTTTCTTTTCTTTTTTGGTCTGTTCTTACTTTTATCCTGAAGGAGTAGGAATAGTTGATTGCCAAGTTTGGTTTGTTTTTAAACTTGAGTCCAAGGTGTTTGTGTTTTGGTCGCAGAGACTAGGACCCGACGTTCGAGAGGGAAAGCGCAGACAATACAATTATATTGGTATTAAATCCTATTTTGTCTTTATTATGCGATAAATCTTTTCCATTGAATTAGACAAATGCGGAGTTAGTTATTTGTGATTTTTCTTTTCATGATCAAATCGTGGAAAGGACTCTTTCTTGGTGCTTTTGATAAGATTATCTTCTATCTCCGAACTGTGCTTCTTTATTATTTTTGAGTGTCTAAACAGTCAAAATGTATAATTAAGGACATGCAAGCTTTATTATCTAAAAAAAGTTATTTCACTTGGAAGGTTTATGTGCCTATTTTCTTAGTTCTATTGTTAATCTGTTCATAGGTAAACTACTCCGTGAAATAAAACCAGAATTAATGGATACCTTGATTCTTGCAACAAAAGATGGTGATTGGAGTAGATTGCAGACCGTGCCTGGGTTAGAGATGGGGACTATTGATGCCGTTGATGAAGAATCTGAGGAGACTGATTTTGAAGAGGAAGAGGAGGTATAGTATTGGTTAAAGATTTATTCCATAACTGAAGTTTTGAACTCTTGGTCATTAGCTTTAAGCTTGAATCTGTCTCCATGGTTAGAAGTTAAAACCTTCTAAATAGGGTGCCTATATTCCTTTCCAATTCCAAGCACAAAATTTGCTAGTTCCCTAGATCACCTTATCTGAGGCATCAGATTTAGCCATGACCTTTTTCCTGCCAGCCTATTTCATTCTGCTAAACCTTTTATTCTATACACATTCCAAGGGTTGCAATTACTTTCTACATGAACAAAACCACCAAATGACAGATGCTTTATGTGGAGCTCAATATTGTTGTAATAAAGCAGAGTAAAGAATTCATTTTGAAGTAAAGAATTCATTGTGAACTTAGAAATTTATGACAATTATGTAATGGAAATATATAAGTTTAAATAGAAATTAAGAAAGAAGGAATACAAATTTACCCCAGCTCACAATTTAAAGCAAAACCTTGTCATTCCATCTTTACTTGTTTCAGGATTCAAAAGAGTACATGGACATAGCTACCAGATGGCTTGATGGCCTGGTCAGCAAGGACATAGAGATTACGAATGAAGTTTATGCTGTTCACTCTGTCGATTTTGATCGTCAGGTCAGTGGAATGTCACCTTTACTAATAAAATTATGTCAATGGAATGCCCTGCCACCTGCTTGATGGAAACTTAGTATTTGGAGTGTAAAAGACATTTATATTCATCCAGCATTTGTATAAATTACAACTGAAAAGTCTTCAGAGTTCCTCCTTTTGTTGGTGATGTATACAGTATAATTTTCTGGGATTTAAGTGGACATTTGTTTGGGAAAAGCCAAATAACGTTTGGGAGGGGGGTTGGGTGGGCAGAAGGAGAAGGATAAGAAGAAAGAAAGCAATTTACTTTGGTGAATTTATCATTGTTTCAGCCTAGGCATCTGGAGATAGGATCCATTTTCGCTAATAGTTTATATATCTCATATAAATGTATGAACGGGCTCCGTTAGTTAGTAATGCTAGATTGTCTATTTTGATTTCTTGTGGTTGTTGCTTTATTTCTCTCTCTGTTTCTTCTTTTTGTTTTTGAAACAGGAACTACGTAAACTTGTTCGAAGAGTTCATTCAGTTCAAGAGCGTATTGTCACTGAAGAAAATGAGAAAGAAGCACAAGCTGCTATAATGGCTGCCAAAAAGCCCCTAACCCGGTTCCTTCATTCTCTTGCCAAGAAGATACCAACGGAGTCTGATCCAACTGGTTACTGAAAGTTATTTTTTCTTCAATTCATCAAATACATGTAGTAGATATTCCCATTGATGAAGATGAAGAGTAGAATATATATATATATATAAACTTCACAGCAGAAGCTTGACAAAGTAGAAAAACAAGTACGACAGATGTTTGGCTAACGGTAGGGCGTGCCAATTCTGCCATGGGTGTGGCCGTCGCTCTCTGGACTATAACCAACAGTGGCAGCACTTAAAATAGATTATGTCCCTTGCCTTCAACCTTTAGTTCACAGAATTAAGAGAGTACGTACAGAAACTTGTCATATTGGAGGTAAGAGATCTAGGCAAACCTATTGGGTAGATTCTATATTACAAGGACTTGTCATAATGGGGGAAAAAGATCTAGCACAAAAAAAAAAAAAAAAAAAAAGGGCTACTGTCAAATTCTCCCGGACTTAGACATGTCTGGGATGGAACTTGGGCCTCGGATGTCTGATATTTTAGGCCTTCTTTTCAAGGGTGTTGTAGTTTTGGATCATTTTTAATACTTCATTGATTGAAAGTGTTAGCAAAATGATGAATAGTTATGCGAAAGTCTTAATTGAATTTTGCCACAGTGTCTTCGGGCATCTGAAATTTTGTCCCACACTTGGTTTACATTTCTACTCATAAATTGAGCTAACAGGCTCTCAATGGTTCAAGAAGATTGTTGGAGGAATTTTGTATGATAAACTGGCGCATTTAGTGGGCAAGAAACGAGATGCATAGGAATGATGTTTGATGTTCCTTCCTCTGTTATTTTATCATCAGCTTCAGCTCTGTCTGCTTTAGCTGAATGTAAGGAGGCAAAAGTAAGGCATTTGAGTGTAGGAGCAAGAATGGATGGAGCTCAAGGTGTGAATGGAGTCTGGTTTGGGTGGACTGATGCTGCCATCTTCGAGAGGGAAAGAAGATGTGGGATGGAGTAATTTTTAGGAATAGTGGTGATGATTTTATCTAGGCTATTTCTATGATTTCTGCTGCTTTTTTTCTCTCCTAGATTGGCTGTAATTATTGCTTTAAGTTGTGCTTTTCAATTAGAAGCTGAGAACTTAACTTATAGTGGGATTAGAAAGTTCTTTTGCCATTTACTCATCGGGCGATGACCTGTCAGAGTTTGGAAATATTGTGTTTGCATGCAAAGAGCTGCTGAAAAGGAGCGGTATAAATATTCAGTGGACAAGTCGTTACAACAATGGCGAAGCTCGCAAGCTTGCCAAACCTTCTAGTTCTTTTGATTTGCTTATTTTTTGGAATATTGTCCCTAGCAGTATTCTTTAACTTTGTTTTTCAATAATATGCAGCTCCTTTAAAAAAAAGTTATTATATATATAAATCATTTTTGTAATAACTTTAATATTTATAAATTAAAATATCTGTTAATTATACGTTGGGCTATTATATCTCTTGAATTTTGTGAACATCTTCTTGTTTGTCATTACAGATGTTACAAGAGAGTAATGAATTTGTCATTACAGATGCCTACAAAAACAGGCAGGTGAATTGTGTAGCGTTGTTTCTCAATTATGGTGTTTCGAGTCTTCTAATTTGGCTTCCTTTACCCATCAGCTGATGTCAGTCCATCAAGATTGCTTTTATTATTGTTATCCTTTCCCTTGGATGGAATGCTAACGATCATTTTACAAAAGTTAGTGCCGATCGATTCTTCCATACAAAATTTATGGTTCTATTATTCTTTTGCTGCTTGGACCATCAGCAATTGCAAATAAATCCATGCTGTCACTCTCAATCCAATCAATCAAAATGAAATTTTTGCTTTTACTTTTAAAACTCTTGAATTTAACTATGCAACATTTCAACATTTCCAGTTGTTTTTGTTCACAAAAGAAAGTGGATTCCTATTACCCCGGAATTCGCAAAGTATCATATAGGAGCCACTTGCCAATCATGTGAAAATGTTGTTCTATTCTAGACCCTATTGCAGTCAAAGTAGGAGCATGTTGTTGAATAAGCCTCGGTTAGATAGGTTGTCTTGAAAAAAAAATCTATTTTGAAGTAAATATAATATTTTGGTAAGTAAATTTATATCGGTCATAATAAAATTATATAGATTTTTAGGGATCAATACTAATTTTTTAAAAAATATAAAATTTTATAGGTAAAATTTTAATTTAAAAAAATTTCAGCCGGATTGTTGACACCATGTAATTCGGCCCCTATACGAAAGAAAAGAGAGAAGGAATCAAAGAAATTTTTGTTATCCATGTTTTCTGTACCTAGTCTAAAAGTTTTATGAATAGAGTATACAAATATCATATAAATAAGGTAATTGGGAAAAAGAAATGACATAGTAACTACCGTTCATATATGAATAACGCTTAATTATTAGCTAAGTCCAGGAAAAAAATTGCGCAACATTTATCTGCTTCTAGTTCACAGGTAAACAAAGCTCTAAGCTGAACAAATTAGAATAAAGATCATTTAACCAGATGTTAATCATTTTAATTTCCCTTAATTGTTTACATGTTTACCTAATCAACCTGACAATGAAAAATTTCTTAGGGGAACACCTTTGGCCAAGTCAGTTAGGGCAACTGAATGGTATTCCAGTCCCCAAAGTTTGAACCTACCCACTCTTCTTAAATATGCACTTAAATAGGTTCAGAGTTTCAGTGGGAGCTAATAATTCAGATAAATTGGATAGTAAATAACAAGTTAGTTTTATTTTGTTTTTCTACTTAAATTAAAAGGATTTCCCAATTTCTTTTTATCTTTGGAAACTAATCAAAGTCACAGTGTATCTGGCCACAAAACAAAACAAGAAGGCAGAGACAATGGACTGGCGAGAGCACGGAGTCGAAACGAGAGACGACATAGTAGTTGGTGTCAATTAGGCTTGTGTAGCATCAGGTGAAGAAAACATGAAGCGAATTTTAAGAAGACATGTTAGTTTCTGACGTTCAAGACTCGGAAGCTATTGAATTATTCATGAAAACGATGCATTTGTCAGCAGACTTGTCCTTTTTTACATCCTGGAGTTGAGTGGAATTAAGCCACCAGCACTCGTGAGATTTGGAACCATACATATACGGAATGGCAATTAAGACAAATCCTAATTATGGGTTCTTAAGCTAATAATCATTGAAAAGTCACTCTATATTTTTATTTGTTTCTTTTCTTTAAATGAAGAATTCTTTTCATCCGTGTAATGTAAAAGCCCTGAAGTTGAAAAAGACGGAGGAAAAACCGCATTTTGAACGGAGTAAAACATTTCATGTGACTTGCACATGTTGAGAACGTTATGAAGAGAAGAAAGAAAAAATCAAAATCTTTCTGGATTTACAGTCACTAAAGAAAAAAACTGACGTAATTTCCTAAACATGTTTCGTTTTTTTTTTTTGACTCAATCAGATGAAGTTAATTTAACCAAATCAAATCATTTTCTATAATCGAACTCCTAATTTGAACGAGGGTCTAATTGCCGCCACTTACTAACTGATGAAGTGACACCATGCCCAATAGAAATTGAGGTATAGGTATTATATTATTAATTGCAGAGCAAATTTAGCCTCTGCTCTGCTGACCAAACCGCAAAAATTCGTGGAGTTGGCGTGCAAAGCTTGATAATTGGCATATAAAATTGGACATTAACGGTCTAGTCCAAGCCGGTGGCTCTTATACGAAATCTTCAATTTTGTTTTTTTTTTTTTAAATAACCATAAGGTATTCGATATGAATTTGCTAAGTATTTTTCACGGAGGAAAAAAAATCATTTTTAATATTTAAAAACACTTTATATTCAAATGGGACCCATCTTCAAAACCTTTTCTAATTTGTAGAATAGTGAATAAGTTGGATACTTGCAGTTCCATATTCGTATTGGATCGATATATTTTCTCGGACGATTAGATATTTTGAAGGAGTTTATTATGGATGAGTAGTTGCTTTCTAGTGAGAATAATTTCCGGGCAACAACTAACCACTTGAAAATCAACATAAATATAAAATAGGCCAAAATCTATCTGGGCAGTCCAACAATTGAACAAAAAATCGGATTAGTTTTATTCATATTATTGAAATTGTAGCCATTTTCATAATAACAATATTTTTTTCATAAAAATTACTTTAATTTACGAATATATACAATAAAATTACTTTAATTAATTTTCGAAACCAAAGGCTATCTAGGCAGTTCAACAATTGAACCAGAAGTCGAATCCAACTTTAACTGTTCTACTGGGAACCAAACCATTTCATTGTCGGGCCAATTGTTTGCTCCCTAAATTTCGGTTTTGGACTGGTGATCTGACCTCAAGAATTTCGATCATAGCTTTTGGCCTTTGTGGCATTTAAAAAGAAAACGTGCGTGCACTGATATATATTTTTCTGACGTAATTTGACTTTGCTACATTATCCCAATCACCAACATCTTAAAGACAATGAGGAAAGGCTGCAAGTGCAAGCCGCATTTGACCTTGCGTGGACGCAATTTAGGTTTTGTAGGACCAATTCCAAACCTATAATATATCCAATTTTTTCACACACTACAATTAAAATATTAGCATATATATGTTTTTAGCTAAATATCTAGGCAGGGACTCAACTGATATTTGTAATAATAGATTAATCTTACTTGAAGAAATTGTATAACTGGGCAATTAAAAATTTACGCTTAGCTGTGAATTCATAGGATTGTTGAATACTTGGATGTGATCGAATATTTTCAGCTTTCTTTTCTGGTCAATTAGTGTTGATAAGTTATTACTCCTCTAGAATTTCAGATAGTGATATTTGAACTTTCTTTTAATTATTATTTATTATTGGGAGTGATAAGTCTAAAATTATCATGGAGGAGAATATCTCTACTTTATGCTGTGTGAGAGGCCAGTTTGAAAAATAAAGGGCGCTCCCGATCGGATCCTCGATCACCAAACCTGCAAGGATACCTAGCCCGATGGACCTGAACTTCAACAGCCCGACACCCAAGTTAGCTATTGAACGAGAGAAGATAAAGAGTTTACTAATAGAGAGAGCTAAAAGGGAGGAAGATGCCCTTTTTAAAGAGGAATCTGTTATTTATAGTTTTAGTAGAGTTTGAAGCACTGTGTTCAACAGTGTTTCTGCTCTGTGACATACATAACTTATTTCTGTAGGTGACGGTGATTGGACAGTGACGTATAGCAGTCATCAGTGAGATGTTTAATCCTATCGGACATACTCGTTTGTTGAACTTTCCTTCCTAACTGAGGGAGTCTCTGATGGGCTCTTTCCTTGAATCTTTCTTAGTGATATTGGGCTGTTAGCCTTTTTTTTTGGGTGTTATCAGGGAGGTTGATAAGTTCTTTCAAAATGTGAATGTCCTTGTTGTTCTAATGATCTACACGAATGCTTTTGTTTTTATATTTTTCATTTATGTTACACTGACTTTTTAAATTTTCAAGGAAAATAGAAAGCAGTACGAAATAATATAATTGATTTAATTACTTGATTCGATAGTTAACACTTTACGGTGCATGCGGAATATTTCAAAAAAAATTTGTTAATTTATTTTATTTCAATGTCATATAAATAAAACAATATATATGAATGAATCTAAATGGATATTGTCCAATTGTGCACGCACCAATGCTTATGCATGATTAGTTTGGTTTGGAGAGAGGGTAGGCCATGCCTGTTAGTTGTTCGTTAAAATGCCACAAATAAGAACATTAAAAGAGGATATGGTGTCACTGTTGCTAAATTTATGATTGAAACCGACTAAATCTTTCCAGATTTAATGAGCTGTGCATATGGAACAACTGGTTTTATGCAAATTGAAACAATTAATCACAAGTTCACAATATTCAACACGACATTCTAAGCATCCATCTTTTTTGGCTAAATGCTTAAATAAGCGGATGTAATAAAAATATGTCGTTGCACAAAAAGATTAACAATAGTGATATACTCCATAAATATTATTGCCAAAAAAAAAAGTATGGGTGCGAAGTTTAATGAATTAATATTTAATAAATGTTTCTTGAAATTTAAAATAAAATAAAATAAAATCTCAAAGAAAATTTTAAGTGAAGAGAATGAAGAATAAATTAGAAAAATATGACATCTTTGGAATTATATAATATTACGTGGTTTAGTTGACGTGTTTGACTGTTAAATTTAGAGATGATTTGGTGACTAGAGGTAGATTAATAAAAAGAAAATAGAAATAATTTATTGTATTTTGGTACACGACGGTTTGATTTATTAAGGTAAAGAGATTAACTTGAATTGTACTCTAATGCATAATTAATTCATTTATTGAGTATACCTTTGGAGGAGGAAAAATCCTATATCCAAATTGGATATCAACTCCCTTTCTTGTGGGAAAGCTTTCGATGTCAAACTATTTGACACGAAGTACTTCAAAAAGTTACTTTTGCAAAATGAATTAGAATTTTATGTGAATGTTATTTGAGGCTTTTAAAGGGACGAAATTAACCATAATAGAAAATAATATTATTTAATCCACGATAAGGATCGTGATCGCTCCATAATTATAACAATCTAAAAATTTACTTCAATTCAATTTGTTTTTCAATAAAAGAAAAGTAAAAAGGCATTAACTTTATTTTTTTAATTACAAGTTAACAATTGATTAATAACTAAAAGTTGTTTTAATAGTCACTACTTAATTGAAAATGCAGTGAACGCTTAATTGATAATATGACATTTATAATTATAGTTAATTAAATCTGGCAAAATTAATCCAAATTTATGAGTCGATCAAAATTTATCAAATAAAATTAACCCAAAATTCAATTCAATCCAATCAAATACCTATTGGATCAATCCAAAGTTGATTCATTTTATTTTTGAATCCGAACTAACCCAATATCCACTTGATCGATCCAAAATTTACCTATTTCATTCTCCAATTTATTGGATTTATACCTAATGGGTTTCTTAAAAAGACCCAATGAATTTGTTACAAAATTCTATTTTCTTTCTCATTTTTTTCTCTTTTCAAAATCCTAACCTCTTTACAACGATTTCAACCACTTCACTATCGGCATCGGTAGCGACGATTAATAACGTTATGTCAGCCGAGAATAGTAATTTTCGATAGTAAATAGTATTCTAGACTGAAAGATACATCCGAAAACGAAAAATATTTTAATTGATCATCGAAAAATATTGATTGTGGTAATTTCGGGATTGAAATTTGAAGTAAAACCGAGGTCAAATAGGCCTTCAAAAATCTAAAATACGAAAAATATAGCAAGTCAATTTTTATAATAAAAGATTGACCTGAGTTTGACCGAATTTTAAAAATAACAAACAAATCCTAAAAATTATCAAAATTTGCAGATCTTACTAAATTTTCTTGTAGATTAATTTGGTAATAAAAATTAAAATTTTCAATGACATTGGTAATTGTCGAATAGGACAAATTTGATTGAATCGGACCAATAATAGACTTCAATTGAGCTAAAATTTTAGTAATGAGGATCAATTAATAATTTGTATGTAAAGTTATAGGTTAAAAATAAAAATAAATGAGAATAATGGTAATTTTATAAATATTAAGTAAAAAAAACAATTATGAAAATAAATAAAAATTAAAGGATTAAATTGAAAAGTTATTTAGTACGGGTATTATAAGGCTCATTAATTAATTAATAAAATTTTTTATAATAATTTATATTAAATTTATAGATCGATTCAAATTTATTTAAATATTGATCTATTTATAATTTATATTTTTTGATCTATTAATAATTTAATCCGTTTTTTATCACATTTAAGTTAATTATACATTAGATTTCAATTGTTAAAAAAAACAAAAATTATATAAAAAAATCATTCGAATAAAAAAGGTTCAAAGTTGTGACTTTACACCGACGCGCAAATTTTTGTGATCAATTAATATTGAGAAAGGCTTGCCCATTCTTATTTTAAACAATCTTAGCGAAGGTGCCACCTAATATAGGGATAATCATGAGGTAAAGAATTTTCGTTTTTAATATAGAACCATTTCTAATGAGACAAACAATTTTTAAAAATTTGTTTCGCAATTATAGAAATGAGAAAAAAATATTTTTTAATTTAAAATTTGGGATGAAAAGAAAAATTATGATTTTCGTTCTGAAATTTTTCTGTTTTTAAAATTTATATTAATTTAATTTATATTAAATTTATATATTTTTTAATTATTAAATATTATATTTTAATTATAATTAATTGTTAAATATTATATTTTAATTATAATTATATTTTTTTAAAAAAAATTAATTTTTTCTATGGAGACGGAGATCCATGGGGATGGAGATTCCCATAGAGATGAAGATAAAGGAAATTCTTTTTCTAAAATACTATCGGAGACAGAAAAGGAAAATTTCTGTCCCTGTGCCGGACAGCAGGCGGAGAACCATCCCCCGCCTCCAGCCCGGTCCAGCCGCCATCATCCCTAGCCTAGTCCGCAATTTTATGGATCCATTGGCTAATGGCGTCGGCATGAATTAAAAAAAAAAAAAAAAGCACGTTTTTATTTTTATGCCTCTCTATAAATATACAACTAGTCTCTGCATTCTGAAATCTCACACCCTTCTCTACAATTTCACATATGCAATTTGAGAAAGGTTTGCTCTCAGCTTTAGAATATTAATATTCTTCTTCTTCCTCCTCTATTCACTCTTCTGCCATTATAGCTACAAATTCCTCTTCAATGGCCCAAACAACAGTATCAATACTTCTATGTACTCTGTTTTTTGTTCATATATTCATATCAGGTAATAATAATGGAATTCCCGTAACATGACAATGCTCTATTAGAACTTAAGCTCAAATTTAATTGACGTGATTTAATTTGGGTCTTGTTGTTGTTGCAGGCGTCGTTTCGACTACCTTTACATTCACAAATAAGTGTGACTACACGGTATGGCCAGGCATTCTTTCAAACGCCGATGCGCCGCCGCTCTCTACCACCGGCTTCGCCCTTCAAAAAGGCGAGACGAAGACTATCACCGCCCCTACTTCATGGGGTGGCCGGATGTGGGGGCGCACGCATTGCTCCCAAGACTCCACCGGAAAATTCTCCTGCATAACCGGTGATTGTGGCTCCGGCAAGCTAGAATGTTCAGGTAGCGGCGCGGCACCTCCTGCTACACTTGCGGAGTTCAAGCTTGACGGTTATGGTGGAATGGATTACTTCGATGTGAGTCTTGTGGATGGATACAACCTCCCTGTGCTGGTAGCACCTCAGGGGGGCTCTGGTCAGAACTGTTCAAGCACAGGATGTGTGGTGGATTTGAACGGCGCGTGTCCTTCAGAGCTTAAAGTTACGAGCACGGCCGGTGAAGGCGTCGCTTGCAAGAGCGCGTGTGAAGCCTTTAAGCAGCCGCAATACTGTTGCAATGGCGCGTATGCTACACCCGACACATGTAAGCCATCTTCGTACTCAACAATATTCAAGAACGCGTGCCCTCATGCTTACAGCTACGCTTACGATGACAAGACGAGCACCTTCACTTGTACTGCCGCGGACTACTTGGTCACTTTCTGCCCAATGCCAAACACCAGGTAAATTTACGTTAAAATCTTTACCAACATTTACTTTGAAGGGGTAAATTTCGTCCCTCTGAGAAATCCATCAAAAGGCTGTAAGCCATAGCTGGAATATGGACGTTGGGCATGATTTCGTCTCTGAAAGACAGATTTTTTAACCATTGCTGCCAGACAAAGCAAATATATGATACTTCCTTTTTTTTTTATTGATCACTTTTGAGTAAAATTTAAATTCTAATTTAATATTAACTTTAAGTTTATTTATTATTTTTTAATTTTATTGAAAGTAATAAAAGTGATTAATAAAAAAAATGAAGGGAGTATTATTTTATCAGTGGCGACACTTGCGAGGCGTCGTAGCCTCTGGTGGCGTGATGCGTGATTCGTGATTTTCAAGTCACTTCAGATCTACGCGGACATGCATTCAACGCCATAACGTCGCCGTTTTTATTATCTCTCCACCCCCACTTGTTTCCTGATCCAGCCTAATTAAATAGTCATCATTAATGCATAGCACATGCTTGGCACATGAATGGGGTGTGTATCTATGTAGATGGACATGCACCTTCAAGAAGCTGGCACTAGTTTGCACTTATCCCAGGGTCAGTTTAGTCTTTTTAATTAAAAAAGGTTTGATTAATATTTAATACACGCTCTGGCTTCACGCATTTGATGTCTCGAAAGCAGGGCCCTGCATCTGAAATAAAGGCCTGGGTGCCTACGTACTGTTCCCGAATCCTTATATAACGGCCATATATGGGCCGCATATGCATCCAATCAGAATAGGACACGTTGATAGAACTTTTAATTACAATAAAACAGAGTTTAGAGTTCTTATGTAGGCACTAACGGTTAGTTATTTGCCGTGAATTGTGATTTTTGCAGTCAGAAAGCATCCCAGGACCAGAGCTCGAACTCTGACACTACAAATACAAACACAAATGATGGTCCCGTCGACAGTTCTATGGTGTATGAAGGTGCAGTAGATGAAAACGGAGCATCACACGTGTTGGGATCATATGCCATTGCTGGCATAGTCGGCATAGTTGTAGCTATTTGGCAATTGGTACATCTCTACTAACTTCTTTGCTCTTTGGGGTTAAGGATTGGCCCGCTAGCCTACCCAAAAAAAACAAAGAAAAAAACGCCCATCCAACTTTTTGTATTTTGTCTCTATCATATTTTTCATGCATGGACCCATGTGACCCTACAACTGGGTTGGGGACGATGGAAAAGCTCACCTGTCAATTGATCTCCACTGGCTTCTTTCAGCCTGTTGAAATCGAAATGTATCGAAACGGAAAATACAAAGACGAGTAAAAAGTGGGTAGTGGAAGATATAGTGGTGCAATATGCAAGAAAGGGGCAAATTATTAGAGGTAGGATTTAATTTTTTATATGTATGATATATATTTTCATAGATTTAATTAGATAGCTAGTGAGAGGGGAGCGATGGGATTCATTTTTTGGTTTGGAGCATTTATATGTAACCACCGCATTTGGTGCCAATAAAATGAAATTCTCTACTTAATTTCAAGTTGTTGTCTCTTGTGTTTGTCTGATGTCATACTGCCAGTCGGCATTCTGTACATTATTCATGTATAGTAAGGAATCTGCCAGCATATGAAACAGCTCTAAAAGTTACATGTTTAAATATTAATAATAGTAGATGGATAATATAAACAAAGCAGCAGAAATCAAGTTACATTTTTTATTTATCCCAGCATTATGCGATCGATTACATTTCTGATTGAAGTATAAATCCCTCTGTTAAGGTCTTACTGAAAAAATGGCAGCTCATGTTTCCTTTATCCTATGCAAGTTTATCATAATTTATATAATACAATGTTTTCTTCTTAAAAAAAAAAAAATTCATTAACTTACACAATTAACAATTGCTTACTCGCCTACTGATTTATTTAATTAAGGGATATTAGCTAATATTTTTCCTAAATTAGGTGAAAAGCCAAATTGACTTCAGATTTGTTCTTAAGCAAAATAATAATAATAAACAAATTCAGTCATTATCACTTTAATTAAATTAAAAAATTTATTCCGTACTCAGTTTAGAAAAAATGCGAGGCAGCAATAAATCCAGAACCTAACACCCAGTGAGTATATACGAAAATCCATTGTAATCTGCACCCAGTTAGGGTTGGTATCGATGGAAATGTTTAGCATTTGACATATTAGGCCATAATTTATTAATAATCACATTTCACATCTCGCACCTACAACTTTGATAAAAATAAAGGGTGAAGAAATTAATCAAGGTACCATGACCCATGCTGCCTTTTTTTTTTTTGGAACCACCCATGCTGGCCGACGTGAGCAATAACACAGGCACCGTCAATGATAAGGACCTCATACCATCGGCACAGCCACATATCACGCAATGCGT